>CALYLW010001619.1:0-111512 GCA_944989445.1 Ampullaceana balthica | reverse complement strand
ACAGTGTGTTAAAGTTAATGCCAGGCTTTCTTCGGGAGAAATTGATTTCCAAATTTATTGGGGGCGGGGTTTTTTCAATATGTGGTCTTATTCTATTTAATTTTATTCTTTAAAATTAAACAAATGTTTTAGGTCTCATACTGAAAAATTCATTTTAAAAAAAACCATCTTGGACAAAAAAAACTACTTCGTATTCGTTGATTCTAGCGCCAGCGGCTTTTTTAGGCTTAGCCTTAAATATTTAAAGTAATTAAAAAGACTTATGACTTTGACTTATGAGTCTTATGAATCGATGTTTCAATTTTTGAAATTCAACACTCTCACTCTTAACTCTCTACAAGATTTAGGTTTAACCACATGTCTCTCTGATCTTTACCCATCAAAATAAAATAATGGGGGGAAATATATTGATATGATTTTTATATATTCTAATTCTATATGCAAATTCAAATACGAACGCAAAACAGTGGTTGTTAAGCTAAACAAATAAAAACGAATGCAAATTCAAATACGAACGCAAAACAGTGGTTGTTAAGCTAAACAAATAAAAACGAAAGAGGCTGTAGGCGATGTCTACATAAACATACAAAATGAATGTTTAAATAGCAAAAAGATAAAGGTTGTTGTCAAGACAAAGAATGAAAATCGCGCGATATCAGCTGAAGCAAACGCTTGCAGTGTAGCCACCCTAAAAATTACATTTCAGATGCGAGTTCGCGCGTATACTAGATTGGCGAATTCGCGTGCAGTGGAGCCACAGCCTTATGTCTGATGTGACAGATGTACATGTAAACTTTGTTGTACAGACTTATGTCTGATGTGACAGATGTACATGTAAACTTTGTTGTACAGACTTATGTCTGATGTGACAGATGTACATGTAAACATTTTTGTACAGACTTATGTCTGATGTGACAGATGTACATGTAAACTTTGTTGTACAGACTTATGTCTGATGTGACAGATGTACATGTAAACTTTGTTGTACAGACTTATGTCTAATGTGACAGATGTACATGTAAACTTTGTTGTACAGACTTATGTCTGATGTGACAGATGTACATGTAAACTTTGTTGTACAGACTTATGTCTGATGTGACAGATGTACATGTAAACTTTGTTGTACAGACTTATGTCTGATGTGACAGATGTACATGTAAACTTTGTTGTACAGACTTATGTCTGATGTGACAGATGTACATGTAAACTTTGTTGTACAGACTTATGTCTGATGTGACAGATGTACATGTAAACTTTGTTGAACAGACTTATGTCTGATGTGACAGATGTACATGTAAACTTTGTTTGTATTTTATTTTGACTTCGTCAGCTTTTAAACACATATAACGTTTTTATTTCAATAATAAAGTTGGGTATCCATTAGCCTCAATATTAAACCACAAACAGTGTCAGACACTTTTTAGATTTATCTACATATTGTAATATTACTAACCACTAGGATTAAAAGTTCATCCATATGATGACACATTCACCGATGATATAAGAAGATTTATTTGTTCAAATATCCCACACTGAAGCAATCACAGTACATGTTTGTCAACACTGATGTACCAAACAAACTGGGTCAGCCAGAAATTGATATATCATCCGAATGTTACCACACACCACAATAAGGCAAGCCCCATATCCACATATGACACGCAACCCACATATTGTCATTTCAACAAACATGTCCGTTTAAGTAAATAAATTTACATGTATAAATAAACACAAACACACAAACAATAATAATATTAAACAGTAACACAATTTCGTTTTTACATGTTTATTTAGTTTTATAAACTTAAACACACTAAAATGGTCATCAATAAAGTAAACTGTTTAAAACAATAAACTAGTTGATACTTTTATAGAATTAAATATTTAATTTAACTTAATATACAAATACAACAATGTCCAAATGAAAAAGAAATTAAATTATTAAAAAATAACAAGCAATTCTAATACTATTACAAGATATTACATGTTTGTTGGTAGTGTGGGTGCCGATATGGAAGGTGAGAGTGTACATGAGGCGTGTTGTTGGTGGTGTGGGTGCCGATATGGAAGGTGAGAGTGTACATGAGGCGTGTTGTTGGTGGTGTGGGTGCCGATATGGAAGGTGAGAGTGTACATGAGGCGTGTTGTTGGTGGTGTGGGTGCCGATATGGAAGTTGAGAGTGTACATGAGGCGTGTTGCTGGTGGTGTGGGTGCCGATATGGAAGGTGAGAGTGTACATGAGGCGTGTTGATAATTTGATGTAATAGAGTCTAATACAACTTTCAAAACATGATTAAGTTTATATAGAGAACAAAATATATTGTGATATTAATACATTAGATGGCATTGTTGGAGGTAAGGGTGCCAAAAATTAAGATGGGGAGCACATGGAGCGTTAAAGTGGCTGTTATCAATGACAAGAAACAATAGTTTATTCAAGTTATATAAATAGTATATGATTTATTTTTTAAAAAATAGATTAATAATTATATGTGACAATGTTTTATTAACAAAAAAATGTCATAGTTGGAGGTGGGTGTGAAATACTGGTACTCGGGGCGCACTTGGGGCGCACTTGGGGCGTGATAGACTGGGGGCGCACTTGGGGCGTGATAGACTGGGGGCGCACATGGGGCGTGATAGACTGGGGGCGCACATGGGGCGTGATAGACTGGGGGCGCACATTGGACGTGATAGACTGGGGGCGCACATGGGGCGTGATAGACTGGGTGCGCACATTGGACGTGATAGACTGGGGGCGCACATTGGAATTGATAGACTGGGGGCGCACATGGGGCGTGATAGACTGGGGGCGCACATTGGACGTGATAGACTGGGGGCGCACATTGGACGTGATAGACTGGGGGCGCACATGGGGCGTGATAGACTGGGGGCGCACATTGGACGTGATAGACTGGGGGCGCACATTGGACGTGATAGACTGGGGGCGCACATGGGGCGTGATAGACTGGGGGCGCACATGGGGCGTGATAGACTGGGGGCGCACATTGGACGTGATAGACTGGGGGCGCACATGGGGCGTGATAGACTGGGGGCGCACATTGGACGTGATAGACTGGGGGCGCACATGGGGCGTGATAGACTGGGGGCGTACATGGGGCGTAATAGACTGTTGTATTTTATAGTCATTAACATTTGGTACAAGTTATTTAAAAAATGAATTTTTAAACAAAATATTTATTTGATATCAACAGGTTATAAGTACATGAAATGGGTAAATTAAGGGTAAGGGATCCGACACTGATGGTAGGGGTGCCCACTTTGTAGTTGAGGGCGCTGACAATGGTAGCGATGTGGATGCATTAAATGTGGTAGTGGTCAAGCTTTATTAAAATAGTGTCCATTTGATACCAGTTTGTATCAAGTCAAAAAGTAAACAATAAAAACATTTTCTAGTAATAATTCATAAGTACATGGGAATGTAGGAGGTAGGGTGCCGACACTGGTGGTTAGGGCGCACATGGGGCGGGGTGTTGTGGTGTACATGGGGCGTGGTGTTGTGGTGTACATGGGGTGTGGTGTTGTGGTGTACATGGGGCGTGGTGTTGTGGTGTACATGGGGCGTGGTAGAGGGTGTTGTCTACTACAACAATCAACAGTTGATACAAGTTTGTATAAAGTATATAAAATATTATAAAATTGTTTACATTATAGATATTTGCTTCAGTACCAACCAGTGCCACTAAAATTTCTTCCCTCAGAGTTGACCCCACTGTGGAAATGGTCATACAAGCCACCATTATACCCCAGTGGGTGGACATGAGCCCCACTACTGCCTGGACATGTACATGTTGTGTACGTGTACTTGGTACTACCATCACTCACCTTGTACCTGTCTATCACGTGTCCTACAGAGATCTGTTTAGGACATCCATGTGGATGTGATACTATCCATATCAACTTGTCTCCACGTCCGCCATATTTGTTGTTTACTTTCTTCCATAGATCCCACCAGTGTCTCACCATCTTGTCCAGTTTGTCCAGTAAATCTACGTCACATGTCACACATTCCAACCAACACCTGTCTTCCTCAATGTTTGACACACCCACCGTCCAGCCATCAAGAGTGACCAGTGGACTATCTTGTCTATCATAGAACAATCTACACGTGGTGTGTCTCGCCTCAAGGTCATCAAACACCACGTGTGTGGCCGTGTACATCCTTACCTCCCCCCACCCTGTGCTGGGTGTGTCCGAGTGTTGACACTTGTGACATGGACAAGTTTCCTTGTTGTATTCAATGTTTGCACTCCACACCTTCCCAGTCCCTGCTCTCATGACGTCACTTCCTCTCATGTTATAAAATGCATATGGTTGTTTGGTGTTTGGCCAAAACTCTGGTCTCTCTGTACTGGTCATTTTAACATGTACCCTGACAGTGAGGTCAGCTATAGCTTTGATGTACTCAACTAGGAGGTTGTTATGGTTACCTTCAGGCAGGTGATTGATGTTAAAATCGTTGACAGGTATAAACTCTGTGTGACCTGGATTCTTCTTACAGCCAACAAGATGTTTGTGTAGATCTGCTTCTCCTCCTTCTGACACCTGGGTTTCATGTGTACCTGACAAGGTCATCAAAGAAAGTACATTTTAGTCCATGTCTTACACCTGTCTCTCTTCTATTATCTCTATTGAAATAGATTTCATTTAGTCTATTATTTCATTTCAATAGATTCAAAGATTAATTTCTATTATGAATTATGAGACATTTTTGTTTAAATCATAGAAAGTGTCAAAAAAGTAAAATGTTAAAAATTATATCAACATCCAATAAACGTGGATATAGAATGTTGGATACAACAATGATAGCCTTTGAAATTAAACTGTTGTATTGTTATATATCAACATCCAATAAACGTGGATATATAATGTTGGATACAACAATGATAGTCGTTGAAATTAAACTGTTGTATTGTTATACATCAACATCCAATAAACGTGGATATAGAATGTTGGATACAACAATGATAGTCGTTGAAATTAAACTGTCGTATTGTTATATATCAACATCCAATAAACGTGGATATAGAATGTTGGATACAACAATGATAGCTGTTGATATTAAACTGTTGTATTGTTATATATCAACATCCAATAAACGTGGATATAGAATGTTGGATACAACAATGATAGCCATTGAAAATAAACTGTTGTATTGTTATTTATCAACAAATATATAAAAGAGATTTACCACAGAGAATATCTGAAAGATCCTTCATGTTGAATTTGACATTTGGCTCAGCAACCTGACTGTCATCTGTGTCATCTTCCAGGCTGTCATCTGTGTCATCTTCTTGACTGTCATCTGGTTTATTTTTTTCTTGGCTTTGTTCTTTAAGATGATCTAATTATGATATAAATCAAATATGTTATATTTACAATAAGACAATATTATAATGATTCATGTCTTTCTCACACGTCTTTCTTTCTCTCTCTCTCTCTCTATTTCAATTTAACTGGGATAATTAAAAATGTTCAAGTAAGTTTTCATTATATGTTTTACATCTCTTAGTCACTGTCTATGTCTCTCTTTTACTCTCTTACACATTTTTTATTTTATTAGGACGCTTTCTCTTTTTCTCTCTTTCGACGCTTTCTCTTTCACTCTCTCTTTTTATGCTTTATCTCTCTCTCTCTCTGTCTCTCTCTCTGTCACCCTCTTACTTTTTCTCTCTTCGACGCTCTCTCTCTCTCTCTGAGGCTTCCTGTACCTTTATCTTTCTATTTCTATCTCTGATACATGTTCTCTCTTCCCCCTTCTCTCTCTCTTCTATGAAAATTGTAACGAAATTCTATAAGTTATAAGAAATTTATATTAAAAAGAAATATTTAAAAGTATTTGTAGCAACATTTTACCATTGTTTTGAAACACATTGAAATTTTCTGTTACAAGACTTGATTTAGTGTAAGCATTCTGAAAATAGAAAAAAAGAATTAAACAATTTTTTATTATAAAAATTTGCCAAAAAAGTAAGTTAATTAATTTTTTTAAAAGTGTATACATATTTTATGTTCGATTAAAAAACACATTTTATTTGATAGACCCTTGTTCATATTCGTCCCATTTATCGACAATGTGAGTGTGAGTATATAAGCGCACGAGAAAAGTGTTGTGTTATTAAATTTCGCTAGTTTTAGCTGACTAACTGTAGCAGAAACTGTTCAGACAGATGTCAACTTTTAATAATTATTACAATTATGCTGATAAATTATTTAAAATAAATAAAAGCTGTATGTACACATTGATAGACATCTGCTCAGATAAAATTAAATAAAAACTGTATGAATGTACACATTGTTAGACATCTGCTCAGTTAAAATTAAATAAAAACTGTATAGTATGTACACATTGTTAGACATCTGCTCAGTTAAAATTAAATAAAACGGTAAGTACGGTCAAAAGAGTTTCAAGTTATGTCAGCTAGTGAATATCTTCCTTGGAATGATCAAAAGATTCGTCTGTCGTCTGCAATAATTTAATAGATGAAGATGGGCCATATCAATATTTAAATACTGCAACTACACCTTATGAGTACTTAAAATCAACCTTTCATTAAAACAAATTTATGCATTTTAAAGTATAAAAAAAATGTATTCTTTTTTTTAAAGACAATTATTCAAATTATTGGAACAACTTTAGTTGCATGTCAATTATTTTTAAACAAATTAAAAAAGTTATAAATGAATGATTTTTAAGTGTAATCGAACGAACATTTGAATTATGCGATCTAAAATTATTATACAATTACTAAAAACATTATCAGGAACATTTTTAGCGGACTTAAACATTTAAAATAATTACAATAATAATAAATTCCCTTAGTATATAAATATCTTTAATTAATACATTGCTATAAAAAAAATTTAACATAGCATTTAACATTTTAATGAAAATAATTACTAAAAATTAATTTTATTAAATATGATTTTATTTTTTTATTCCTTTTTTCTAAATTTTTAATTTGATTCGGACGTTTTTTATTAGTTACTATGGATACATGACGCGCATGATTGTAAGCTGACACACAGGCTTATCACTTAAAATAAATTTATTGAATATATTAGAAATACTTTTAATTAAGTGCACACAAATAACAAAACGTATTAACTATGCTACTATTTCTGATGTGGTAATGGCTACTACCATTCTGTCGAGACTCTCCACGTAGTCTTAAAGTCGAAATCACACAAAAACAATGTGATTTTATTTAATTTACAGTTAATTACAGTGAATCAAGAATGCAAAGTATGTGACAAGGTTACTTTTAAAATAAAAAAAAGAATTCAATAATGAAAGCTATTTAAAAATCAAATAAATAATGTTTTAAAGAGTATATTTTGCACTTAATACATAAACTCTGTAGACTATACTATACGATATAGTATATCAGCCTTTTGAGACTATTGATATTTCCTTTGGCTAAAGGCAAAGGAATACTTTAGCCTTTAGTTATAAGTTTTAGACAAGTATTGAGTTATCAAAGTCACAGTCATGATAGTCTGCATACAGATACAATACCTTTGACCTTTGCTATTAAAATAATACAAATTATTTTACAAAATGTAAGTCTAAGAATCAAGAAAAGAGATTTCTATATTATTTATATTATTTACACATACATTTTAATGTATTAAAATTATTAATTTTTTAATTGCTACTTTTATCCTGTTCCTATTCATACTTTAGTACTCAGGACATTGCCTTATCTTATCTTATCTTATCTTATCTTATCTGTTTACAGACGCTCCTTCTATACAGAAGATTATTGCGCCTACGCTTATCTATGGTTTGTGTTTAGTCCTGCATTTTTATTAGAGATTTAAATGTTGATAAAGTGTTGGTTTTCCTGGATTGTTCAGGCAACCCATTCCACGCCCGAATTCCGGACGGGAAGAAGGAAAACTTGTATGTGTTTGTTCTTGCATACGGAATAAGAAAGGTGTTTTTATCCTTATGTCTATCTGAGGGTTGTATTAAGTTATCTTTGTGTTGTATTTCTAAATTAGAATTAATTGCTTTATGTATGATTACTACTTTGCTCTTGGTTCTTCTATCATCTAGTGTTTCAAGGTTTAATGATTTAACTAATGGTGTTATTCTTGTCAGTTTCGAATATTCTCCAGTAATGAATCTGGCAGCTCTTTTTTGAATTTGTTCTAGTTTATCAATGTTTTCTTTGGTGGATGGGTCCCATACAGAAGATGCATATTCTAGTACAGGTCTCACCAAAGTGAGGTAGCATTTTAGTTTTATATCTCTATTACATTTGTTAAAGTTTCGTTTTTATAAAGCCTAAGGTTTTGTTTGATTTTTTAATAACTTCATTGACATGGGGATTCCATGATAGTTTCTCATTTATTAAGACTCCTAAGTATTTTGCATCTTTAGTTTGGGTCAGTTCTTTTCCATGAATGTAATATTTTGAATTTATTTGTTTCTTTTTCTTTGTTACTCTTAACAGTTGACACTTTTCTGGGTGGAAAGACATACTCCAGTTAGTTTCCCATTTTATCAATTCATCTAAGTCTTTTTGTAAAATTTTGCTATCTTGTTCTGATTTAATTGTTCTATAGATTATACAATCATCAGCAAATAACCTAACTTTTGTACCTGTTGAGATGTTGTTGGGTAAATCATTTATATAAATTAAAAAGAGTAAGGGACCTAGCACAGTTCCTTGTGGAACTCCTGAGTTAACCTTTATTGGTGCAGATTTAGATCCATTAATTATTACAGTTTGCTCCCTGCCCAAAAGGAAGTCTTGGATCCAGTGATGTAAGGAACCTGAGATTCCAAAGTAGTTAAGTTTTTTAAGTAAACTAAGGTGGTGAACTTTGTCAAATGCTTTTGAGAAGTCTAGTAATATTGTATCTATTTGATCATTTTTGTCTAAGCCTTTTGATAGTTCATCTATTAAACCTATTAATTGTGTTTCACATGATCTGTTTTTTCTAAAGCCGTGTTGATGTGGGCATAGGGCATTATATTTGTCAAGGTGGTTAACTATTCTACTATATATTATGTGTTCTAGTAATTTACAGGTGATACTAGTAATGATACAGGCCTGTAATTACCAGGGTCTGATTTATCCCCTTTCTTAAAGAGTGGAGTTACGTTAGCTAATTTCCAATCCTGGGGCACTTTACCCTGGTTTAGAGAGGCTTGAAAGAGAACTACAAGGATTGGGGACAGTTCATTGCTTATTTCTTTTAATAACCTTGCAGGCAAATCATCTGGGCCAGTAGCTTTGTTTATTTTTAAGTTTTTTAGGAGTGAATGTATACCTATCTCATCTACAGTTATGTTACCTATTTCTTCCATTTTATTTAAATTTATTAAAACTTCTTGTCGCCTGAGGCAGAAAAAGATGAAGCAAAATATGTGTTAAGGATATTAGCTTTAGTTTCATTATCATTATAGGTTTTGTTATTTGAGCCTTTTAGTGTGGCTATTCCTGAAGGTTCCATTTTTTTAGATTTTATAAAGGACCATAAGTTTTTATTGTTATCTTTGGTAATTACATTGTTTATATATTCATTTTGGAGGTTTCGACTAAGTTTTTGTGTCAAGTGTTTAATCTTTAAGTATTTTTGTGTATCCTATATGAATAGGTAGCTTTATATTTCTTAAATAAGTTTTCTTTTTGTTTGCATAGCTTTTTCAATCTAGAATTGAACCAGAATTTGTTAATTTTATTTGATGTTAGTTTTGTTGGAACATTCTCATCCATTATAGTTTTTAGTTTTGTTTTTATATCTTTCCAAATTTCTTCTACTGGGCTATTTGTGTTAAATTTACTTAGGAAAGTTTGTTGGAAGTTAGCCGCTGATTGGTGTAGTTTTATTGAATTACATTTATTCCAAAGATAGATTATTCTTCTAGGTATCTTACTAATTTTGGTTTTATTGTATTGGTGACCCCAACAATATTATGGTCGGACAGTCCTGGAATTATTTTATAGTCTAACACTTTCTAGCAATCTTTCTTTTATTATTGCTTGGCAATTCTAACGTTATAAAGTAGAAAATAAAAAGGTAATTTTAAGATAAAATGTACTATCATTTATTCTCTTGAAAGCTATGTTAGTATTTACTAAGGGTAAAGGGATGTAATATATTAAGCTTTATTCTTGGGGGAACTCACTCTCTTGTATTAGTCTTATAATGTTTGTGTGATGTCCCTTGCATGTTGAGTTTCGTTTTAGATACAGAATAAACAAGGCGTACATAAAATGGCTTCCGCGTCTGTTGTATTATCTATCTAGAATTATACAATCTCAATCCACTTCACTTGTTGACATTTGTTACTAAACTTAGCTGTGATTATGAGACACGGTCACGATATTTGGCCTATCTCTGTCGAACTTCATAGCGCTGAAACTCTTTATTTCAACTGGGAAAAAAATGATGCCCAGGAAAATAGCACTATGTTATTTACATCAATGAGTCCGGATGTCTTTGGTATTTTTTGTTTCAACATTGAATGTTTCTTATCTTTAGATTCCCATGACCTTCATTATATCGAATTTGTTTATCTATTAAACAAGCAATTTTTTAAAAAAATGATGATTACATATAACACATTAAAAGATTTTGAAAAACAAAACAGAGAAAGCATCCAGCGGAAAGATTCTAAAGTTATTATTTGGTGATAAAAAGAAAATCTAATTATTTGAAAAGAGTAATGTAATAATAATTGTATTCTGTTGTCTTATTCTGTGTGAGTTTTTGTTTTCCTTATTGAGGTAAAATATTTACCCGCATGATGTATGTTAATATGGCTCATTTAATGAGCCGTGGGGGAGGAGTGAATAGCGTTAATTGTAATGAGATTAATGAAATTTCACAAAATATAAATATTGCCAAAAACGTTTGTTTTTAAATTTAATGGGTTGTAGTAATTTACAGTGAAAATATTGTCAGTGTATCAATTTTCTTATTTCAAAACTTTAAAGAAAACAGTAAATGAGTCAATAATTTGTTCTGTTTTTTTTATTAATTTAATGTTAAATCTATACCTATTTGGAATCTCAATTATTTTTTTAAATTTAGAAATAATCATAACTAAAATAATCTCATCAATAAATTTGTGGAAATACCTTGAAATATGCCATCTAAAAACTAACATGGACCAGGTAAATCGAGACGTCCACTTTTTTGAGGCAGATAAGCTATTCGTCTTTTTGCCTCTCTTTCTTGGGTCTATAAATTGACACTAGTTCTCAAACAGGCTTTTAATTTTGTATTTTCAATGTTTAAAATAGTATCATCTCAAATACTAATTTTGATTTTAAAAAATCAAAAACAAATTACTTCAGTAAGCTGACCATTTTGTCGTATCTATTTTCCCGTGATAAATTTTTACATCAGCTTGAGAGGCTAGAAACTTATTATTATGAATCAGGGCCTTGATAATCATTTAAAAGTTATATTCCATAGTAATTATTTCCGTGCACTCGAGTTTTTGATTTGGTTGAGATGTCTTTGTACAGATTTAAAGTGTGCGACTCGCTCCGACGTTACCCTTTTGATTGCTATCCAAATACTTGTCTTACACAAAATAATATGATTGATATATATCTATCTTTATATATATATATATATATATATATATATATATATATATATATATATATATATATATATATATATATATATATATTTATTTATCAAGAAAGTAGTCCTCGTCAACTAAGTCAAAAAAAAACAACATAAATATAACCCTAGGGTTCTTTTACTTTTATTGTACATAACATTACCAAAGAATTTACATGGAAAAAGAAGTTTGTACCCAGTGTAAAAGTTAATAAATGTGCTCATTTTACAGATGTTTCCTTGTTGGCAATTTTAGAAACACTCGGATTATTTAGGCTATAAAAATCTCTTTTTGTCCGATTTTTATGTCACTTAACGTCATCAAGACTCGAAATAAGTCAAGATTTGTTTCTACAATGTCTTTAATTTCATTTAATTTTATTTCATTTTTTATGATTGGATTTCAATTAACAGGTAATTTTAAGGAATCATACCTTTTAAGGAATATTTGATGTTTTCTTATTCTCAGGTTGTTTAATTTGCAATCTCATGGCTCCATTAGACCTAACCTAAAACTATTTCAATTTATTACAGTAAGTAAGCTGTGATTTAACAATTATGAAACTTAAAACGTATTATTTTTAAAATCATTTCAGTTGGCCAAGTAACAATCACAACTACCCCAGACAGCATTGAAGGAGAAATTACGAAATCTCTTACTGTAACCTGTCGTTTCCCACCAGTGTCTACATCTGGATTTAATGTATTTTCCTTAGCAATTAAAAAAGTATCAGACGCTTCTACTGTCCAGCAACTTGCTTCAATCAATAAAGATACACACCAAACGCCACATATAGAAGCTCTGAATTACGGTATAAGCAGCAGTTATGGAATCATTGACTCCATTCATGGATCATTCCTTACCGTAGAATGGTTGGACCCTAAAGTTTCTGAATCTGGGATTTACCAGTGTAAGGCTAATGTATTTAATCAAGTAGACGATATTTTTGTCTTTACTGAGAACAAAGATGTCATTTTTACACAAGCATCGATAAGCAGTGTAATTCACCGCCTTCAGGAGTTAGAGATTGAAATGAAAAACTTAACTGCTGAAACTAACAACAAACTGAATGCTTTGGAATCAGCATTCTTCAAGAAATCTTCAGTTTTCAATGGTCATCAGTATTACCTTTCTCTTTATCAACCCCCTTCAGCAGCATATGCTGAAGGGGCGTGCACGGCTCTGGGAGGATATTTGGCTGAGGTGGACTCTAAAAATGAATTCGACTTTCTTATTAACTTAATAGGTTCTTTCCCTGAATATATGCAGATACTACTTGGCGGCACAGATAAAGGGCATGAAGGCATATGGGTATCTCGACGAACTGGAGCACCCTTAACTTACTTACCATGGCCTCAGGGTGAACCAGACAACGTTTTATATCTGGGAGTGACGGAGAATTGCCAAGTCATGGAGTATAGGAATGCTGCAATTGGCTTTGTTATGAATGACTTTTTCTGTTTCAATTTACACAATCAATATGTATTTTACTTCATGTGTGAAGTTCCACTTTAAGTTGTTCACTTCCCAAATAAATTGTTTAATGAAAAGCTCTAATGCTCAATATTCTGTTCTTTTTCTTTGAATGATCAAAGCATTCACAATAGATATAATTGAAACAGATGTTAGTCATGTTATATAAATAAATCGTATGAAACTATTTTCACTGATAGATTTCAGGATGTGTACGTTGGGCAGACAATGTAAAGTTGATTTTGCACGGCAACAATCAGAAACTCACCTACGCCACTGCAGCAACGAATTTTTAACGTTGAGACACGTCTCG
The DNA here is from genome assembly GCA_944989445.1 of Ampullaceana balthica. Classification (NCBI taxonomy): domain Eukaryota; kingdom Metazoa; phylum Mollusca; class Gastropoda; family Lymnaeidae; genus Ampullaceana; species Ampullaceana balthica. The sequence goes on along the minus strand of CALYLW010001619.1, from coordinate 98,108 downwards.
TCTGACGATTATATAGAATATTATTAAGATATAATCTGTTATATAAAAGTATTTTGTATATAATTCATAATTCCACATTTTTGCAGCAGTAAAATTAAGCAAGTCCTTTATTTAATGTTGTTTAGAGTGGGAAAATTAGAGAGAATTTATGCGAATTATTTTTTATTCAAAATGCCACGTTATACCTTTTCCGGCTGAAATCATCATTTAAAAACGAGCAACCAAGCCCTTCCAAGGACGTTCCGCCACCGTTCGGTGGCATGTTGTAACTCCCCTTCAACAGCCGTCTCAACCGGCATACATGTAAATCACGTCAAAAATACTATTCATTATAGTTAAAGTAAATAACTCGTAAATAAGAAAAACCCGTAAAAACCAAGTTTTTGACTATAAATCCTTTATGTACGAGAAGTAATTAAAAGAATGTTCATTATAATACGCAGCGCCAGACCATCCAGAAATACAAAATTGCAGTTGTGTCGTAAAACATGTTTAATATAATGCGCACCGATCAGGAATATGTTTATAAAAAGAGCTGTCAATAAAATACGCACCTTATTGCGCGACAGAAAGGTTGTTCAATATAATACGCACCGCGACGATCTATCTCAAAAAATAGCATGATACATAGGAATACATAAAATAATCTAAAAAATCAATAATTTAATGACGGTACATGCGATCGATCTGAAATTTTGATACATTGTTTTTATTATCGGTACAAAACTGCCTGCAAAATTTCAGCTCACTAGCTTACGAGCAAGTGGGGTTAAAAATCGCTCAAAATTTTGGCGACAAGGGCGGGCGGTCGGTCGGTCGGTCGGGCGGCCGCAGACACCACGAGTTAATATAAAGGATTTAAAAAAGAGCTTTTGACTATAAATCCCAACGCGCATAACTCAAAATAAAGTCTTGGAAGAAATACTGCACCAAAAATATCTCGTTTTGAACGTCCGCGTCACCTTGATATGATTGGCTGTAGGAGTCATGTGTTTTTGAGAGACTAATCGCTATAGATGACGGGACAAAACCTAGCCTTTTATTATATAGGACTAGAAATATACCCGCACCTTGTAGCGGGAGTGTTTTGATCCTTTTTCCCAGTATTAGTTGCTGGTTATTAAAAAATTTATTTGCCAAGGTATATTTCAGATTCTTCTATTAGTTAAAATCTTACGGGAAACAGAGATATTCCATTTTTAAGGAAAAAGAAATTAAAAATAATTAAATATATTTAAGAAGAAAAGAGAGAGGGACAAAAACAACAGACACCATTATTTAATTTTTACCACTTTACCGCGTGAGTTATTTTCACTTAATGCAGTGCCTTTTAACATCACCTTATTATTTAAAAGATATGATTTATTAATTAATGAATCTTGACGACCATAATAACTAAATTTACTATTTCATTCCCATTTGTAATAAATAAACATAACTGATAGGTTATCCAAAAGAGCTCTGCCACCATCGTTACTCAAAAATGTCATATATAATTACGACACTGCACAGTAACACAATTGTAAATAATACAATATTTGTAACCGCGTCTATGAGATAAAGAGCATATGTCACTATCCCTTAAAAAGGCAAAGGCTACATAACTCATAGCGAAAATAAAAAATATATAAATGTACTTTCTAAATTAACTTTTTTTTAAACCGTCGAATTAAAATGATATCAAGAAAATGTGCACACCATAGTTAGACAATAAAATATTATAGAAAGCTGGCCACATAAAATAAAGTCTGTAATAAAGTAGATGTACTGGACCAAAATAACGCTACCTTTTGACGTATTCATAGTAGTTTTAACATGGAAATAATATATTTAAAAAATTATGTCTCTAAATGTTACCATTTATATTTACGGGTTTTGTGCAATGTGTATAATTTCAAAAAGGAATCATTTTTTTTGTTTCCTATTTCTGATAAGGCTTCATATTGTGTAAATTATATTCAATACACAAACACCAGATTTTGTTTCTGAAAAAAAAATTTAAATAGATGTATCCACATTAAAAAAAGATGCAGACATCTATTAACAAGTACATCTGAAAAATGATTAAAAAGCAACTTTAGAAATGGCCTATGTTATTTCGACTAAAAAGGAATGAACATAGAATGTTCAATTCGCAATTCATATTAATTAAGTGTTTTTAGTATCACTTTATTAAATTTAGTCAACTTCTGTTAATACGTTCGGTAGCGAAAGTTTATAATGTATAGTGTATATATGTAGGTCATGAAAACTTGTTTTAGGTGAAAGTTTTTACGACATAGGCCATAAAATAAACTCGCTACATCTATGTTTTTTAATTAAATGTCGAGTTATGAATTATTTTGTTAAAAATCGCAATTTCATTCACATATGAAAATAATGATCCAGTGCATCGTGGAAGAATTGAAATAGAATAATTGAAACGCATATCTCACATATAAAGCTCAGTTAATGTTTGTATGTTTGTTTGTTTGTATCCATTAAAAAAGGCCACTGCTTTGTTGACATTTTTCCAACAGATCTCTACCACTGTCGTCACCAAAAAAGCTCATATTTATTTACGACACTGCATCGAAACACAATTTTAATGAATACAATATTTGCATCAGCGTCTATGAGATAAAGATAATATTACACTACCCCACTCAAAGACAGAATCTACTTAACCTATAGCGCCAATAAATTAAATTATAAATGTTATATATGAAATGTACTTTCTGAAATAGTTGAAGAATCTAAAGCTGTCGAAATAAAAAGAATTCAAGGAAATGCGCGCACCGTATTTAGACAATAATAATAAATGGTTATAGAAATATTCTGGCTTACTAAAAAGTCTGCTCATAACAACTGGACCAAAAATAACTCTACTTTTGTAATGTATTTATAGTTGTTCTAACATGGAAATAATATTTGATTTGTTATATATTTGTGTCTACATTTAAGATTAAAATTTACTGCTTTATGCAATTGGTTTAATATCATAAAGGAATGAAATTCTTTTTTGAGTCACTTTCATGGCCCAACAACAATTTTTTTTTCTAAAAAATAAAGAAAGTTTATTCCACATTTTAAAAAAACCAAAACAAATCATATGCCTGTTAAAAAAACGAATGTGAAACAATGACAATATTTGATTTTAAAAATGGCCTATGTTAATCTATCTACAAAGGAATGAACATAACAAAATCAATTCGCAAAACAAAATAATTAAGCGTTTTCAGGATCACTTTATTTAATTTATCTACTATGTTAATAGGTCCGGTAGCCTAAGTTTAGATTGTATAAGCATATCTAATATATAAAGCTCAGTTGGTGTTTGTATGTTTGTATGTTTGTATGTTTCACTTTTCGACTTTCTGTTAGACAATCACGGGAAAACCAAATGACGGACGGGGACCAAATTTGGCAGGACGGTTCCTTTTACCCTGAAGGTGGTTTTAAGTTAGCTTTTGTAATTGTCCCTTTTGCCCGAATGCCGTAAATTAAATAATCGGAAAATGCAGAGACAAAGAATAACAAATGTAACCTCATTTCTGTATTGAACAAATTTACGCGGACGTTCAAATGCCGTTCAAAGCGAGTTTTTTTTTGGTGACGTTTTTTTTCCCCAATGCCAATACTTTATTTTCAGCCGTGCGCATTTGAAAAAATATTATAATGTCTAATTACGGTGCGCACATTTCGTGTACGCTTCATAATTTGAGCTGTGTAGTACAAAGAATTGTCATTTTCTTTACTGTTACTTTCTATATATTAGATAGACACGTAAACATATTTAATTACAACTGCCACACGATGCAATAGATTTAATTGTTTACACGTTTAAATTTAATTGCTAATTTGTTTTAATTATTTTCTGTTCCCTAACTCGACATTTAATGAAAAACCTATTTATGTAATAATTGTGTCAGTATTTTTTTCAAGGCTTCATTTTTAGCGGTGCACGTTTTAAAATCTTTTATCGCCTGATTACTGTGCGCACATTTTCGTGTACGCATCTTAAATTTAGCTGTGTCCTATTAATATAACATTTATATTTTGTTTGTCTTTTACATAAGCTGTTGTCTTTTACATAACCTTTACACTTATACTATTTAAACTTAGGCTACCGGACTTATTAACATAAGTAGATTAAACTAAATAAAGTGATCCTGAAAACGCTTAATTATTTTGTATTGCGAATTGAATATGTTATGTTCATTCCTTTGATGATGGATTAACATAGGCCATTTTAAAAATCGATTATTGTGATGGTTTCACATGCATTTTTAAAATAAAATTGATTTATTTTTTATTTTTATTTTTAAATTAGGAATATTGCCTAATTTTTTTTATTTATCTTTATTATCTTTATCTCATAGACGTTGTTGCAAATATTGTATTAATTACAATTGTGTTACATTGCAGTGTCGTTAATATATAAGAGCTTTTAAGTGACGACAGTGGCAGAGATCTTTTGGAAAAATGTCAACAAAGCAGTGGCCTTTTTTTAATGGATACAAACAAACAAACATAAAAATATCAACTGAGCTTTATATATTACATATACGTTTAAATTATTTTATTTCAATTATTTTCACGATGCATTGTTTTAATATTTTACATGCAATGAATAAAATTGGGATTTTTAAAAATTTAATTCATAACTCGACATTTAATTAAAAACCATAGATGTAGCGAGTTTATTTTATGTTGAAAGTGATGGCCTATGTCAAATAAAGGTACACTTTAAAACAGTTTACTTAAGCTTTATATACACTATACATTATAAACTTTCACTACCGAACGTATTTACAAAAGTTGACTAAATTTCATGAAGTGATCCTGAAAACGCTTAATTAATATGAATTGCGAAATGAATATGTTTTTATGTTCATTTATTTGTATTCAGAATAGCATAGACCATTTCTAAAATTGCCTTTTAATCATTTTTAAGATGGACTTATTAACAGACGGTTGAATCTTTTTTTTTAATGTATTTTATTTTTCAGATATAAAATCTGGTGTGTGTGTGTGTGCATTGAATATAATTTACAAAATATGATGCCTTATCCGAAATAGGGAACAAAAAAAAATATTCCTTTTTGAAATTATACACATTGCTTATAAACCGTAAATATAAATCGTAAAATATAGAGACATAAAAATGTTAAATATTATTTCCCTGTTTAGACAATTATGAATACGTCAAAATGAAGAGTTATTTTGGTCCAGTACATTTACTTTATAAACAAGACTTTATTTTATGCGGCCAGCTTTCTATATGTCTAAATATGGTGTGCACATTTTTTATATCATTTTAATACGACCGTTTTTTAAAAAAAAATAGTATTTTAGAAAGTACATTTATAATTTTGTTTATTTGCGCTATGAGTCAATTAGCTTTTGCCTTTTAAAGGGATAGTGCCACATGTTCTTTATCTCATAGACGTGGTTACAAATATTATATAACTTACAATTGTGATACGATGCAGTTTCGTAATTATATATTAAATTTTTGAGTGACGAGGGTGGTAGAGCTCTTTCGGAAAACATATAAGTTATGTTAATTTTGTACAAGTGGGAATGAAATTGTAAATTTAGTTATTATGGTCGGCAAGAATCATTATTTAATAAGTCATATCTTTTGAATAGTAAGGTTATGTTAAAAGGCACTGCATTAAGTGAAAACAACTCACGCGGTAAAATGGCATATCTCTGTTTCTCATAAGATTTTAACTAAATAGTTGAATCTGAAATTTAACTTGGCAAATAAAAATTGTAATAACCATCACCTAATACTTGGATAAAGGGTCAGCACACTCCCGCTACAAAGTGCGGGTATTGTTCAAGTATATATATATATATATATATATATATATATATATATATAATATATTTAAATATGTTTGTGTGTGTATGAATGTCCTTTATAGCTGTCTAAACCATTCATCCGATCGTCATGAAACTTTTGCAGACTGTTGAGTATGCTCCCGGGATGGTAAATATCACTTTTTTCAAAATTTAACACTCATGGAGCGCCGGGGGCCCATATCGTCATGTTTTGCTTATACGAGCTATATAAAAATTAGTTTAAGCTTTAGCTACTGTGTAAGTTATTGGATCTTAACCAAAATGTGCATATGACAACTTGATAGCCAATATTAAAATACTATAGGGCACTAAACTGCTAATATTCATTCCTTTGGGGCTGGGGGCCCAAAAATTCACATTTTTTAAGCGTTTAAGATTTTATTCACCATTCAGTCATTAACAATCTTGACAAATTATGACACATGTATCAATTATTATACTAATTGAAATGAACAGATGTTTTGAACTTTATATCTTGCCCAGAATGGGCCCTGGGACCCTTAATGTCGTTTTTATCTTATATGAGCTATATAAAAAATAGTTTCTACGTTAGCTACTTAGTAAATGAATAGATCTTCACCAAACTTTGCACACAAAAACTTGGTAGCCTATATTAAAATACTATAGACACTGCACTTCTAATGCCAATATCTTCGTGGCCGGGGCCCCAAATATCTTTTTTCGTATATGCTTAAGATATTTTTCCTATTTACTTTTTAAAGAGCTTGAGAAATATAGCCACAATAAAAATGAACTAAAATGAACAGGTTTTTTGAAATTGACCTCTTGCACCGAATGGGCCAGGGCCCCTTAATGCTATTTTCCCCCTATTGTAGGTATATAAAAAGTAGTTTAAGAGTTAGATATTGAGAAAAAAACTGGATTTTGACAAAACTTAGAATATAAAAACTTAAGAGCCTATATTACTATAGGGCACTGAACTCTTAATTTCCATTCCTTCGAAAAAATCTTTTTTACTGAACTTTAATCATTGTATTCCCTATTCAATTTTACACGATATTGAGGAATATATATTGAGTACAATAGATAAAAACAACATTAAGGGCCCCAGGGCCCATTCTGGGCAAGATATAAAGTTCAAAACACCTGTTAATTTCAATTTGTATAATAATGGATACATGTGTCATTATTTGTCAAGATTGTTAATGACTGAATAGTGAATAAAATCTTAAACGTTTAAGAAATGAGTACAATGGCAATAAAAAAAACTATAATATCACTCATTTTGGGGCCGGGGCCCTTAATATCGTTTCTTCTTTTGTACGCTATTTAATTATTAATTTATTTATCCGTTTGCTATGAAACTTGGATTTTTTTTTCACACTTCCACGAAGATTTCTTCAGAATTATTTTTAAAACATACCACTCATTGGTTTCTTTAAATTTATTCCTTTTTACTTTGATCGTTGCAACGCACGACGGGTCTACAAGTTACTTATATAAAAGACAATAGCTTATGTAAAAGACAAACAAAATATAAATGTTATTTTAATAGGACACAGCTAAATTTAAGATGCGTACACGAAAATGTGCGCACAGTAATCAGGCGATAAAAGATTTTAGAACGCTGTCACATGTGATTAACATAATTTTGTGACGTAAGGTCACTTGTATAAGAAACGCGTGAAGAAAGGAGCATTCCTATTGGTTGAAAGTGTTGGGGGAGGAGTTGAGTGTAGACTTCCGTCAAGGAAGGATGTATGGTGTATGCCTCAAGATTTCCACGTTGTATTAACTCAAATGATATTTATGTATACATAGTATATATATTAAACTTGTTTTGTATAAACACATTCTTCAGTGGATTATTGTGCACAAGATTATGTACTGTGAAAACGCCTACATAAAGAATGACATATATATCGTTACAAACGCGCACCGCTTAAAATGAAGCCTTGAAAAAAATACTGACACAATTATTACATAAATAGGATTTTAAAAATTGTCGAGTTATGGAACAGAAAATATTTAAAACAAATTTAAATACCGGTATGTTTTTTTTTAATCAATAGAGAATAATGTTTTATTAGCTATTACAAATAAATATAGCAGTACTGATATTTTTCCTAAATAAATATTTTTAAAATGAAATATTAGAAAGTGTGTGGTTTTGGAGGGGGGTATTTAAGTTTATTTCTGTTGACAAGTTGTTTTTTTAAATCCCTTATATTAACTTCACCTGCGTCTCTGTCTCTCTCTCTGTCTGTCTTGGGCGGGCGGAAAATTAGAAGTAAAAAATGACCCACTTCCCGTGATCCGATCGAGCTGAAATTTGGCACACTGACCCGTCTGACCTAACAATGCATCGTATCAAAATTTCAGATCGATCGAACGTACCGTAATTAAATTAATGCATTTTTAGTTTATCCTTATATGAGGTATGTAATTAAAATTCACTGTTTGTTATTGTTTTTTTCTTCCACTTCCACGTGAGTTTGAGTTGACGCCGACCGTCGTGTTGACGCCGACCGTCGTGCCGACACGCCCCTCACATCCCACCCCCATTTATTAAAGACAAGTGACATCACTCGGTGTCAGTCTGTAAATGTTTGAAAATAATCAATACTGTTAGTTATGTCTCATATATAAGGGATTTATAGTCAAAAACTTTGTTTTTACGGGTTTGTTTGATTAAATCCCTTATATTAACTTCACCGGCGTCTCTCTCTCTCTGTCTTGGGCTGGCGGGCGGAAAAACAGAAGTCAAAAATGACCCACTTCCCATGATCCGATCGAACTGAAATTTGGCACACTGACCCGTCTGACCTAACAATGCATCGTATCAAAATTTCAGATTTTTAGTTTATCCTTATATGAGGTATGTAATTTAAATTCACGGTTTGTTATGTTTTTTTTCCCAAGTGAAATTTTGAGCTGACGCATTGAGGCGACCCAACGAAGCGACGGGCGCTTTTGTTTACATTTTACGTGTCACTCTGAGCTCGGTCAAGCGAATCGGTGACCAGACTTTTCCCCTCTCCCCCCCTCCCCACCCACCCCTCCCACTCCCCACTAGGGTTATGATGCAAAGTTGAGTTAAGACAGATTCAGTCTGTAAATGTTTGAAAATAATCAATACTGTTAGTTATGTCTCATATATAACGGAGTTATCGTCAAAAACTTTGTTTTTACGGGTTTGTTTTATTTTAAATCCCTTATATTAACTTCACCGGCGTCTCTGTCTCTCTCTCTGTCTGTCTTGGGCGGGCGGAAAATTAGAAGTAAAAAATGATCCACTTTCCGTGATCCGATCGAGCAGAAATTTGGCACACTGACCCGTCTGACCTAACAATGCATCGTATCAAAATTTCAGATCGATCGAACGTACCGTAATTAAATTAATGCATTTTTAGTTTATCCTTATATGAGGTATGTAATTAAAATTCACGGTTTGTTATTGTTTTTTTCCCACGTGAAATTTTGAGCTGACGCATCGAGGCGACCCAACGAAGCGACAGCGCGCTTTTGTTTACATTTTACGTGTCACTCTGAGCTCGGTCAAGCGAATCAGTGACCAGACTTTTCCCCTCTCCCCCTCCCACCCACCCCTCCCCCCCTTAGAGTTATGAAGCAAACTTGAGTTAAGACAGATTCAGTCTGTAAATGTTTGAAAATAATCAATACTGTTAGTTATGTCTCATATATAAGGGATTTATAGTCAAAAACTTTGTTTTTACGGGTTTGTTTTATTAAATTACATAAAGCACATTTTAAGAAGTGATATGTAATACTTGAAGATTTTTAAAAAAAATAAATATATTTATTACTATTGTCGGAAACAATAGAGTATAAGCATTGAAATGCAAAAATCACAAACTTGGCGGCTATCAAATATAATATATACATATATATGTAGGTGCGTTATTCAGTTGATGATTATCAATAAATGTGATATTGGAAACTAAAATTTAAATGTTTTTTCCCTAGAGAAAAATGTTTTATTAGCTATTATAAGTAACTATAGCAGTCTTGATATTTTTCTAAATAAATATTTTTAAAATGAATTATTAGAAGGTGTGTGGTTTAGGGGAGGGGGTGAATTTATTATATTGTTTTGTTGTTGACAAGTAATATTTTAATATTTTTTTTTAAATTACAAGCACATTTTAACGAGTGATATGCAATACTTGACTTTTTTTTAAAAACATTGTTATTAGTATTGTCAGAAACAACAGAGTATAAGCATTGAAATGCAAAAATGAAACGGAAACATGCAAAATGTATCTATACAAACAGAAATGCATTCATAAAAGTCACAAATTCTATATTTTTAAAGGTTTTAATACGTAAAATAATGCATTATATAAAGGGAAAGAATTTGCCTTTTTGTTTTTAATTTTAAATTAATTTTTATTGAGATAAGTTACAAATTAAAACGAATTTTTATATTAAACTCATTTAATTAATATTGAAATATTTCTTAAAAAGCTCAAATGAACCAAATTATGAAATTTTTACTTTTTAAAAATCTTTATACTAATAATAAATAAAACTATTATTTTAGAACTTATAAAGAATTTTATCATTTATCTTGAACACTGTTTCCAGAGAATGGAGTTTGACATATTGTAATTGATTTCAAATGTCATTGCACTTAAATTCGCTCCTACACTACTGTGTAGAAAAATTAATTGTTTACATTACCTGTATGTCTCTACCTGCCTAAGGCCGCCAGAGGTATGCTTTTAAATCAAAATCTAGGTGTTCGTCCTCATCAGGACATTTATTTTTAAATATGAGTTTGTAAAGTAAGGAGTTACCTATAATGCAAAAGTGCCGGTGCATTTTTTAGGCGCAGCTGGCGGAAAATTCAATTTTAAGCCACGACCAATATGATGATACACGTTTTTAAAACTACAATTTGTCGTTTCTGATCTTTAGTAACCAGCTTCCTGATTTTGGCTTTCACTATTAGGCGTCATTTTTTCGCCTTAAGGAATCCATCCTCTCCCAGGACTGACATGTATTTGTTGCTCTTTTTGGTGTTTTTGTAACTGTGTTTTTTACACTGCAGGGTTGTTGGCCTTGCGCGCAACCATTTGGGGGAGGGGGTTGCCTCTCACAGCTCAATGGGTAGCTGCCCTTGTTCGGGTTGGGTCCCTAGACTTTCATGATCCTTCCACTTCCTACAAGGTAGTAGGGCTAATTTTGGTACTCCCCGGATATTTTATTTCCCCGGTACCCTCCATATCTTGTGGGCCCTCCCCTGTACGCCGGCTCGTGAGGCGCTCAATAGAAGAACATCATCTTCGTACGAGTAATCCTTAATGCTACCAGTTTATTTAATATTCGATTACATGTACCATGGCATGTTGATCTGCTGCTGAGTAACCGAGTATCTGATGCATGCTGAGTAACCAAATATCTGATGAGTACTGCGGCTGTTTGCTGTGTCCTGTGTGTTCATTGAAGACAATGTGTTGTAATAATGTGGGATAGATGGCTCGTACCACATAAGATAATGTTGGATAGATGGCTTGTACTACATAAGATAATGTTGGATAGATGGCTTGTACTACATAAGATAATGTTGGATAGATGGCTCGTAGTACATAAGGTAATGTTGGATAGATGGCATGTAACACATAAGATAATGTTGGATAGATGGCTTGTACTACATAAGGTAATGTGGGATAGATGGCTTGTAGTACATAAGGTAATGTTGGATAGATGGCTTGTAGTACATAAGGTAATGTTGGATAGATGGCATGTACTACATAAGATAATGTTGGATAGATGGTGTGTACTACATAAGGTAATGTGGGATAGATGGCTTGTAGTACATAAGGTAATGTTGGATAGATGGCTTGTAGTACATGAGAAAATGTGGGATAGATGGCTTGTACTACATAAGGTAATGTGGGATAGATGGCTTGTAGTACATAAGGTAATGTGGGATAGATGGCTTGTAGTACATGAGAAAATGTGGGATAGATGGCTTGTACTACATAAGGTAATGTTGGATAGATGGCTTGTACTACATAAGGTAATGTGGGATAGATGGCTTGTAGTACATGAGAAAATGTGGGATAGATGGCTTGAAGTACATGAGAAAATGTGGGATAGATGGCTTGTACTACATAAGGTAATGTGGGATAGATGGCTTGTAGTACATGAGAAAATGTGGGATAGATGGCTTGTACTACATAAGGTAATGTGGGATAGATGGCTTGTAGTACATGAGAAAATGTGGGATAGATGGCTTGTACTACATAAGGTAATGTGGGATAGATGGCTTGTACTACATAAGGTAATGTGGGATAGATGGCTTGTACTACATAAGGTAATGTTGGATAGATGGCTTGTAGTACATGAGAAAATGTGGGATAGATGGCTTGTACTACATAAGGTAATGTGGGATAGATGGCTTGTACTAAATAAGGTAATGTGGGATAGATGGCTCGTAGTACATGAGAAAATGTGGGATAGATTGCTTGTACTACATAAGGTAATGTGGGATAGATGGCTTGTACTACATAAGGAAATGTGGGATAGATGGCTTGTACTACATAGGATAATGTTGGATAGATGGCTACTACTACATAGGATAATGCGGGATAGATGGCTTGTACTACATAAGGTAATGTGGGATAGATGGCTTGTACTACATAGGATAATGTTGGATAGATGGCTACTACTACATAGGATAATGCGGGATAGATGGCTTGTACTACATAAGATAATGTTGGATAGATGGCTTGTACTACATAGGATAATGTTGGATAAAATTGCCTATGTTAATCCATCTACAAAGGACTGAACATAAAATCAATTCGCAAAACATAATAATTAAGCGTTTTCAGGATAACTGTATTTAATTTATCTACTATGTTAATAGGTCCGGGAGCCTAAGTTTAAATTGTATAAGCATATTACTTATGTAAAAGTCAATAGCTTATGTAAAAGACAAACAAAATATAAATGGTATATTAATAGGACACAGCTAAATTTAAGATGCGCACACGAAAATGGGCGCACAGTAATCAGGCGATAAAAGATTTTAGAACGCGCACCGCTAAAAATGAAGCCTTGAAAAAAATACTGACACAATTATTTCATACATAGGATTTTATTAAATGTCGAGTTATGGAACAGAAAATAATTAAAACAAATTCGCAATTAAATTTAAACGTGTAAACAATTAAACTTAATTAATCGTGGGACAGTTGTAATTAAATATGTGTACGTGTCTATAATATATAGAAAGTACCAGTAAAGAAAATGACAATTGTTTGTACTGAACAGCTCAAAATAAGAAGCGTACACGAAAATGTGCGCACCGTAATTAGACAATATAATATTTTTGAATGCCAACCTCTGAAAATAAAGTATTGGGGGGAAAAATCTTCACCAAAAATAACTTGCTTTGAACGGAATTTGAACGTCCGCGTAAAGTTGTTCAATGAAGAAATGATGTTGAATTTTTCATTTTTTGTCTCTGCATTTTCTGATTATTCAATTTACGGCATTCGGGCAAAAGGGACAATTACAAAAACTAACTTAAAACCATCTTCAGGGTTAAAGGAACCGTCCTGCCAAATGTGGTCCCCGTCCGTCATTTGGTTTTCCCCTGGCTGTGTAACAGAAAGTTGAAAAGTGAAACATACAAACATACAAACATACAAAGATACAAAAACCAACTGAGCTTTATATATTAGATGATTGACTTTAAATTTGAACGTTAAAAAAGTAGGTAAAATTCACTTAAAGTTTTGACAAGTTCAAAAGCTAGACAAAAAAAAATAATGTTCTTAAAGTATGACAGACAACTCTTCAACCTTAAAACAATGTTGTTCAAATCATTATTTTAACTATTTATTGAGTTAAAGGCTTGTCTGACATAATTTTGGGAACATTTTCCTTCTTTAAATTGTTGTCATATGTCATCAAAAAGTGCATGATGAAAGAGCGACGAAAGATAATCGCAAACATCAGAGCATTGGTAGTCCTTCTTGAAACATTAGCTTCTATTAGAACATTCGCCTCCAATCTTCATTTGCGCTCTATTGTTGTGTGCTATTTTAAAGGTCACCGTCACGAAATTAATAAGTAAGTTACAGTATGCAGTGGCGTCACTAGGGGATGTGAGGGGTGTGGACCGCAACGGATGACACCATCACAAGGGAAGACACCAAAATGTAACATTTTTTATGTTCCCGTTATTTGGCAAAGGAAAACTCGGAGGAGTTATGTGGGCTAGGTAGTGAGCGGGCGGCACCGTGATCTACCGCCCCGTTTGACACCAACCCTAGTGACGCCTCTGCTAATAAGAAATGTAATACAGCATTTTTTACACTTCTGCAACCTTAACTTCATAAGAACATTGATCACGAGTTCATCGTCACAGTGAGGATAAAGCCATACAGTTTAATGATGCGCTAAAGTTTATTTCCCTTTTTTGGTTGCCAGGATCATTGATAACTTAATTACAGACCCTTTCCCAAAATCTTGGATTGATAAACATTATTTCCTGCCCTTCGCTCCATTTTAAGAACATCTTGGGTTTTTTCTTTTTTTCATTTTATTTTTATTTTTAAAAATCCGTATCTGCCATTAAACATTATATAAATACGATAATAAAATAATCTGGGTATAATAAAAATTGTAATTTCATAATTGCCTTTGTTCTTTCGATTAATTTAAATAGCAGTTACGCCACTGCCGCTACCTCAACTGAAAAATCCTTTTTTTTAATCTTGAAAATAAGCCATAAAAGTGATGATTAAATTTTAACGAATCTTTTAATTAAAATTGCAAACCACAAATCACAAATATAAAATTCTAAGCATAAAAAATGTTTTGAATTTTCATGTTAACCTATATTTTTTTCTTTAAAAAAATTATGTCATAAACTTAATTTGACTTCTTTTAACTTACGGTTCTTGGAAATGACGATGGATTATCTTTTATTGAAGACAAATAACTTTTTTAATCTTGTTCGATCCATTGTGAGCGAAACGTAAGTTTAAATATCGAAACCTTCGTCCATTATATTCATTTCCACTTTGATATTACTAAATTCAAATGCATTAAAAATAGGTTCGGGTCCTCAGAGCGGCTGTCAAAACAGCGACTTTCATACAGGCGACCTGACAATAGTGATTTTCTAAATAGCGACTGCCATAACAGCGATCACTTGATAGCGACTGTAATAAAAGAGCGATTGTCATAACAGTTAACATATAGCTATTCATGGCCATCTGTGCATCTAACATTTCACCCAAAACTCTTTACCAAAATTCTTTACCAAACATCAAACAGCTGGCAACATCTGAATACACACAAAGAAACACAACAATACGTAGCGACTGCTAATTAATTTAAAAAATCAAATCAAAATCAATGAAAAAATACAATTCAATCAAGTTTTTTTTTCTAATTTAAATAAGATAACTTTAATGGAATAATTTATATTTCGTTTATCAATGTTTATTTTTAGCACTGTTGGACAATAAATATCACTGAATTTCTTTCTCATACAAACAAACCCATGCTGTCATTTAAAATCTTTAGTTCAGCTCGTGTAAATAACTGCGACCATAGATGTTTTATTTAAATTTCACTTCAAATATTACTAACCCAACTCCCATAACAGAAACGTTTAGTGACTAAATCTGTGTCTTAAGTAAGTGTTTCAATTAAAGATAAGATTTTCACATAAATGCGATAGCCCATTCTAACACGTGAGGTTTTGAATCTTGGACATTAGCTTAAAAAATAATGTAATCGAATGTCCCATTAAAATAGTTTGAAAAACAATAACTTTATTTATTTTTAAATTATTTTTTTTTCAAATAATAATCTATGGAAATTACTAAAACTTCTTAGATAATCCCAAAAGGAAGTTAACAAGTAAGCAACTGTACATTTGGTATAGGTAATATTTTAATAATTTTTTTTAAAAATGTACATCATTGAATATCAGTTTCATGAGAGGGAGGTCTAGCACAGAAATAACCTAAAGACTTTGCCGAAATATCCCTTAAGATTAATTATAAATTTAATTACATAAATGTACCACTATGCATCAGAATAAGCATTTATGTCAATTTATCTTATATTTAATTTTTATGTAAGCAAATAGTTTTAAGGCCATTATCGAGATAGTTTACATCTAAAATATCAGGGCCATCAAATTGTGTGACCCAGGCCACAACGAGTGGATTAGGAAGTACAATTCCAAATAGCATATTTTAAGAACAAGTCAACCAGGTTTTGTTACCAAGTTTACCTTTTATAATCGTAATAATTCAATTTCAATAGCGCTGTACCCCAGGAGGCAACTGTGCTCACATCGCTTCACATAAAATAGTCATACACATATAACAATCCATGCATTCGATGTAAAACATACATATCATAACTAAATCATATAACAATATTACAATGCACATAAGCGAACAACAATTCAACCAGTATCTAATGTTTAAAAAAAACTATTCATAAGGCTAATTTAAGACAAAATGACGCTATGTCCTACATGGGAACATAGTGACGTTCAAACGTATATAGACTTTGTTTAGGATAATGATGGATATTTATTGATAGATTTGTCAAGGTTACTTAATATCTTAAAGGGAATAAATGATTCATTTGTGCGAAAGTATGGTTCTTATGCCATCGAATATGAAGGAACTAGGTTGTGCTGGGGCGCCGTGGCGCTTGCCGCGCCCACATTTTTTTTTCAAAAGCCCAAGTAACTTATCTGTGTATGATAAATACGAAATATTCCTGAAATGTACACAAAGTATTTTATAATTAACAATCATCAAATCCTGTTTTTACATCGTCCCCTTTTCCAATATTAAAATATGAGCTAAAACAATGACGTCATATAATATCTTTTTACGGCGAGAAATTTTAGAAAGCAGCTCACCAAATTACTGCACCAAAATATAATTCTTTCCGAACGTCCGAATGAAATTGTTCAGTTAATAATAGTGTGGAGGGTGTTTAATATTAATCTGGAAACAAAAATAATAATTATTTTTAAGTCTATATTTTAACAAAAAAGTAGAGTGATGTCCCTCAGCGTTACGGCAGGATAATTGAGGGTAAATATATATATGACTAGATTGTGCTGGGGCGCCGTGGCGCCTGGGGCGCCCACTTTTTAGGGCGCCTACGGCGCCCACCTTCTTCAAAAGCCCAAATAATTTGTCCTTGTTTGATAAATACAAAAAATTAAAGTTTCTGAAATGTACTCAAAGTATTTTATAATAGGGGTTGTAGGGCGCCACGGCTCCCACTTTGTTTTTAGTCAAAATGCCAAGTAACTCATCCTTGTTTGATAAATACGAAATATTATTAAACTTCATGGAATGTACACAAACTATTTTATAATTAGCCATCATCAAATCCTCTTTTTAAATTGTTCCCTTTTCATAAAATTAAAATATGAGCTAAAACAATAACATCATATAATATTTTTTACAGCGCATCTTTAATTTATAATCATTTTGCGCACCGATGCACACTTTGTATTTTAAAATATAAGATCAAACAATGATGTTATATAAAAATGTTTTACAGTGCTAATCACCACACGATTTTTCAATTGCTATAGACTGTTGTACATCGTTCCTCAACGTTTCACATCCAATGAGTGAGTGAGTGAGTGAGTGAATTGGACTATTATATTATTTATGTGAGAACAGTTTCCTCTTTGCTGTTTAAAACAATATACTAGTTGAGAGAAAAAGCTAAAACTGCTAACAAAAGACCAAATGCATTGTAAAAGTATTGTTATGTACATATACTGACAACTGTTACAGTTTATTTTACAGACTACCCTTTACAAAATTCATCAAAGGCTAAACAAAATATCATCACAAAATGCAGTTAAATTATAGCACGACCAAAAACATTTTACCATTAATTTCGTATGTAGCCATTAGTCTTGATTTCTGAGTCTTAGAATCAGATGTGAAAACGATATGAATTGAGTCCCCTGTCGACATAAACTCTCCTCTATAATCCTTTTTTAACACGCCGTAGCAATAAGTCTTGTGTTAGAGTCCTTTCCAGCATAAAATTGAATGAAATCATTTTGACAGTTGCTGCTAACTTGGATGTCTAGGCTCAAAATTCTTTTGAAAAAAGGTTAACACATTAGAAATTTTAAGTTGAATTTTTCACATGCTTATTATTTAAGATAATATTTCAATAAGCTGGCTAAGCAATGTGCAAAAGATCTTCAAAATAATAATACATTTTGAATTTTTTCTGTACATTAAATGGATGGCAAATCTAAAGTCGTAATTCCCAAATATATTAGGATAGTTCTAACGATAAATGAGGATAAAGATGGGGTAAATGGTGTGTAAAAGAATTTGTCACCACCAGTTAATTAGTAAATTAAGGATTTATGATGTTTAAAATCGTTGAAAATCTCTAGAATACAATACAAATGTAGAGGACCGATGAGACACTTCTTTGTTCACATTGAGGCTAGCGAACAATTTATGAATATACAATTTTTCAATTAAAATATATAATGTTAAAAAAATCTAAGTTTAAAATAAATATTTCCTAAACACAGGGTTGAAAATAATTTGGGCTTGATCTAAAATTTTTTTTAAAGCAAGCTTGATGATCTGGCCACTTCCGGTGTAGAGCAAAGGTTTTATGACTAAAATGTGGGACGGGCGCTTATGAGGTTTAACATATGTGGTTCACTCATTCTCTCACTTATAGATCTCTCTTTTGCCTTCTAAATTAGAAATCTTTAATTTTTATACCAAACACCCGCCCCACGTTTTTAGTCATATTCAATCGAAGTACTTGAACTTATAAGTTTTAAATTATTTTCTTCTTTTTAGTCCACTTATAAAAACGTGCTTTTTAAAAATCACTTTTTTAACCTTTATTTATTTGTAATGAATAATCGGGGTTGCGTGTCAAGTAGCTATAATAAAAATTGCTCACCAAGCGAAGAGGATTGCGAACCTCGGCGTCGCGGCAAAAGGTCAAGACCTTTCTGTTCAGATTCCAAAACGTCCAATGATTCCCAAGACGTCGCGGGTGTCGAGGAATCAGCAGAAGCTAAGTTCACTAGAGATGTTTTGTATTTCATTTTGGATTATGTGATTGGGCAGATGACCCACCGGTTCAAAGTTTTTGACAAGATCTAGAAACGATTCAATCCAGTTCTAAATTTTAGAAGTCTGACTTCTGAAGAAATCTCGCCCTCTTGTGCTGATTTGGTGTTAAATATTCACATGATCTTACCAGCCTTTTGAAATACGAGTTGCTTCCCTTGAAGAATGTATACGGTTCAACATTCAATATCAAGGAAGCGTCAGCCTCTGCGTTGTCTGATCCACTTGATATTTTTAACTCAATTTATTCACTCGGGCTAGAAGGAATATTTAGTGCAGTGTGTATTGCCCTGAGGATTTTTTGTTGTCTTCCTGTGTCGGTGGCACAAGGAGAACGATTGTTCAGTAAATTGGCTATTATAAAAACAACTATTTGCGTTCTACCATGAGCCAAGAAAGATTAAATAGACTCAATGACTGTCAATTATTTCAATTGAAAACGAACTTACCAGGCACATAAACTTCAATGAAGTTATACTTGATTTTTCTAATATGAAAATAATAAGGTGGTCCTCCTCACCACAGTAAATATACAAACAGCCCTCACATAATTAAATATTAATAACATGTTGTGTCAGCCACGGATGTTACTATGTTTCAAATGAAAATTCCAGTTATAAACATAACTATTTCCCTTGTTATGTAAGATTTTTTACACTTCACATGATTTCCGATTGTACGATCTATTTTGTTACAAAATGTACTTCATATGAGTGAATAGAACACA
The DNA here is from genome assembly GCA_944989445.1 of Ampullaceana balthica. Classification (NCBI taxonomy): domain Eukaryota; kingdom Metazoa; phylum Mollusca; class Gastropoda; family Lymnaeidae; genus Ampullaceana; species Ampullaceana balthica. Next base: position 78,407 of record CALYLW010001619.1, on the reverse strand, counting down.
AAATTATTACTGTTTTTTAACTATTGCTTTTGTTGTTATTTTTTTTTGTAATGAATAAAACAAAAAGAAATTCTACTACTACTTTTGTTGTTGCAAATGTGTGGCGTTTTTTTTTATTCAGTAGGAAATTCTTGCTCCCTAGATCGCTTGTATTGGTATTTATAAATGCAGCCAGAAATCTCGAAGTCGGATAAGCTACATTTTGGACATTTTTATACAATTTCAAGGATTTTGGCATGTGGGGACCTGAAAAAAGGCATAGGCTCGATGTGGAGCCCAGAAGGGCCCAGCGTACCCAGTTTTCAGGGGCCCAAATTTTCTGGTGGCGGCCCTGGCTTATTGTACTTTACTTAAATATCAGATATATATGCTGCTCTATTTAACCAAGCGTTGTAAAATAATAAATTACCTTAAGTTCATGTAAGGCATTTCCAAAAACTACTTGATCTCATCGTAATCCAAACATTTCAACTCCTAGAGACTAGGCCTGTCAACGGGTACCCGGGACCCGTGTACCCGTTGCCGTGTGATTACCCGGGTAGTAAAATTCCGCCCGGGTACCCGTGAAAATGTGGCTTCTATGTCTATATTAACCGTAGGCCAAACTTCGGCTCCCATGCGGCTTTTTGTGTTTACATTGTGGCTTGCGAAACAATTTATCAAATGAAAATTTTTGTTTCAAATATATGCTGTGAAGTACTTCTAAGGAGAAATATCTGTCAACGGGAAATATCTGTCAACGGGAAATAAAATACGGTCCCAACAAATACAATGTATTTTGATAAATCTTTTTTTCTCTCAACCTGAAACAGAAATCGCACAACACACTCAAAAAAATGGTTCTTTAAAAGAATCGTATAAAGAAAACAAAAGTCCTCTGCCAAAAAAAAATGATGGACTGCTTAGAGATGAAAGACGCTGTGTTTGTTAATAAAAAAAACACTCTTGCTTTGACTAACTTTGCTTTGAAATACGCCGATTGATACTAGCTAATATTGTTTATTTACCCCCTCTCCTCCCTTCACTCCTATAACCCACACCCCTTACATCCGCCTTACTTCTTGTGTTCATTAACACGTGGTGACCTAGAAAAACTGATGCTAATAATTCGTACAAGGTCGTCAGTATTTAAATTTAATAAATTGAATAGTTACTAACAGTGTAGGATGGGCAGACGTCGGCTGTGAGGATGGACTGCACAGAGATGAAAGATGCCGTGTTTGTTTTTTGTTCATTCAAACACCCTTGCTTTGAAACTAACTTTGCTTTGAAATAGCCGACAGTGGGTCACCGATTGATACTATCTATCTAATGCCGTTTTTTCTACTCCCCCCCCTCTCCTCTCTTCCCTCCTATAACCCAGTGCTTCTCAAATTTTTTGTATTGCGGACCGGCAGGAATTTTTCCATTGCATCTGGAACCGGTGCACTATTTTCCCTGTACTTACATGGTAGCGAAATGAATTATATTTCCTTTTATTTTATTTCCTTTTATTTCTTTCATTTATTTGCTTATTGTCAAAAATGACAAATTCTATAGGGTTGGTATTATTGATAGCAATTGGAGGATTATAATTATGTTTTTCTCTCCTTTCTTGATAACTTCCGCGGACCCCCACTTTGAGAAGCACTGCTATAACCCACACCCTTGCATTCGCTTGTGTTTCTTGTGTTCATTGACACGTGTTTGCCTAGCCCAAAAATTGATATTAATAATACACCCAAAGTTAACAAGATGGGTTAGACGTCGTGTGGAATCAGGCCAATCAAGTTGACAGCGACACGGCAAAATGCAACCATTGTAATTAAATTGTGTCTGTGAAGGGTGGCAACCCAACGCGATAAAACGCCATGTGAACGTTATTCATAAAATTGATATTGATAAACAAACCGCCGATCCACCCAATATCAGAAATATTTTGGTGTCAACAAAAGCAGTACCACTGACCAAAGCACGATCACTTAAGATTTATCGCAGTATAGCATACGTCATCGCCCTTAGCATCGACTACCGACGCCAAGTGGATATTAACATTCAAGGTATGACACTGAATGTTACGTCATTGCCGTAGACATTTTGTTTGCATGTTCAGTTTATTGTCATTTATGAGTATGACGAATGCATTTACAGCAGGAATTGAATAAAAGTTTTTAGTGCATTATAGTTAATTATAGTGCATTAGTAATAGTATGTTACTGTAACTGGAAGCAAGCCGTTGGCTACTACAACTGTGTGAAATGAGGTGCATGGATGGTGGCTAGGTTGCATTGTATAGTAAAGCGATCATGACGGGGAAAATTATGCGACGTTTAAGTTTAGAACGGGTAACCCGGGTACCCGTACGAAATTTTCACGGGTACCCGGGCAGCTTTTTTCAACAAAATTGACAGCCCTACTAGAGACAATTTAAAATTAAATTGCGTTAATGTATTTTTAACGCAATTTCCCTTGGGAATTGCCTTTATATATTTGAAATGTCCGGCTAGTCTTTTTGAGCTTTGAACAGCAACTCCTCCTGAACCACACTACATAGAGGGTTCGGGTCTTTTGCAAATATGTTAAGACGGTCCCAAGGATGTGCACGGGCCAAAAGATTACCGAAAATGTTTACTGAATTTCCTGGAAAATGAAAAAATCAAAACCTAAAAAATATCAGTATTTTCTAAATTTGTCGCCAACAATAACATCTATCGGGTTGAAATAAATCCCAAACGATAGCTAATAATATTTAGAACAATGTTGGAGAAGGAATTTTTGACAAATCTCTTTTGGTTCGACTCCCGTAATTTTATCAGCAATTTGTTGATAGCAGTTATTTAGTTTTGTTTCATAATTATTTATTTGAAATGACTTTTAATGTATTCTAGATTAATAGTTAACGGGATTTCCCGCTTTGTGAATGTTAATCAAATGTTAGACTGTTGCACGGTGAGCAATATATTGACACATTCTTAGTGTGACTCTAGAATGATTTCCTATGGCTAAAAAAATAAGAAATTCTTTGTTTAAAATTGCGTTTAAATTCTCATTCTAGTTGTTTTTATTACTAGTTTTTTTGGTTTAACTTATTAGTTTGCGACCCTATATTAATCCCGTCTCGACTTCTATAAGTAGGTCATAACCTATGGGATTAGATCCGTGATTAAGAGTGTACCGTAATAAACTAAAATATTGTAATTTGTGTTTATTGAAATTAAAATAGCTATAGTCATACATTATTATAATAATTAGCTTTATTGTGATTTTCTATTTCTAAATAAAAGTTAAAAGCACATTATGTTACTTTACAAACATATAGTTGCATAGATAAAACAAAAAACATTACTAAAACTTTGCAAGTATAAGCATTTTGCTAAGCACTTTTATTCGAGATGAAATTGAAAGCAATTGTATTGCTTAAATTTTTCTAGAAGTTACCGTAAACAATAAAGCTGCCGGGTCCACCTTGAATGGTCCACCTTGAATGGGCCACGAGAAATATGAGATAGCTAAATGCATGAGTGGATAACCAGGGCTATCTATGTATCCGTATTTTGGTTCTGTGATTATATCGTTGTTATTTAAAAGGATTAGATTTTCGCTTTATATATTTGCAGATATTTACAAGTCAACATACTTAGGCTAAGTGATAAGTATAAAATGAAAGTTTTCAAATAAATATTTTGGGAACATCATTAAGTTAACAATCTCTAAATATCTATTAATACAAATTTTTATGTTAATTAGTATCGTAACTAATCACACACAAATTTAAAAAATCAACAACTGTTATTTCAATGAATGACCATGACTGGCGTTATATCTAATTGTTTGATCTATTATTATTGAATTGTAATCTAAGAAAAATAAAAGTTATTTAAATGTATGAAATATTTGATTTTAGAAATATTTTATTTTAACTAAAATACGGTTATGTTATAATTTGAATAGAATTTAAATGGCTCGAATTAATTCCATTTGAAAATTTCAACAATAAATAAAATTGCATCATTTCTTTAGAAATACAAAATTTTATACATGGATTCGCTTTCTAGGTAAGTCTGGTGTGTTCTCATATCATTATGTTTACTTCTGCACGAGACATTTTGTTTAAATTATTATTAAATTTGCTTACATTTGCAACATATTTAGATATTATGTTTAATTTATTTCATTTCCATTCGCCTTTTATTTTTTAACACTTGCTTAGACAAACTTTTACAAATACAAGTTTTACACAATTGGATCTGACATGTTCAATCCCATTTCTCAATTTTTAACGGGATATACACATATTATTGTTCCACATTGTATCTAACCCCATGATTAATCAAACTATTGTAGAAATTATTAGAAGATATTAGTTACCATATTTATGATATAATGCACTAAAACCCTTTCCTTGATTGCTATTGTCTGTCTTAAACACAATATATATTAATTGTGTTGAAGAAGATGCAATCTTTGGGATGGTATCATTTGTGATACAAAATGTAGATAGCAGAGCATCTTTTTCACTTATTCCATCATACATTTTGAGATAACTGTTAGTGCAGTTCTAACTGAATTCAATTTCCATATCAGAGATGGTGAAACAATCAAATACAAAACAGAAACAAAATTAAAATCTTTTGTGACCAAGTTAGATTGGCATTAATGTGGTTTAAGTTTACAATCTTTTTCGAGAAAAATTTCTGATACCATTGCCGACTTTACTGGTATTTTGTTTTTAAATTATGCATTTATTTCCTGTTTTATCTTTTTTTCAACTTAATTTACCTATTAATAATTGTTTATTTAAAATTTTAATGTAAAATCTTTTCCCTTTTCTTTTTTTTACATTTATTTAAATTTCTCTAAAATGAGATAGCGTAGCAATTTGTTTTCTTGAATGTCAAAAGAAAAATAATATTCAAAGTATATTTTCATCCAGTAAAAATCTCAAAAAGAACATCGTATGAAAGGAAGCCAACTTGGGAGTCTCGCGTAAGCCATAGGTAATGTATATATATATATATATATATATATATATATATATATATATATATATATATATATATATATATATATTCAATTTAGACATATCTGAAACAACAACAAAAGTGTCAACAACCAAAGTCTCCGAAAATAGTCTTTTCAGTAGAAAATGTTGGACTCTGCAAGGTCCGTTACATTACTTCAAACTTGTCAGATTTAGGTAACCTAAGTATTCCTCCACAACTACAAATTACAGTTTCAGAAGGCGTTATTTAAAATTGATTTTCGGAAAACAAAATTGAGGGGACACACTTTTAACATTTTAAATTGAACGCGTATTAATTTATTGTAATCGTCTATGCATTTAAAAAAAAATTGTATATACTGTTTGATGAACATTTTTTATAAGTTTTCTTTTATAATTCTTGAAAATACTATGTTTATAAAATATATTTGTTTCAAACTAAACATTTTTTCTGGAACTATACTTTTAAAGGTGCATTTGCAAAATAAACTATTTTTATAAAGCAAACTATACCGTAATATGTCACGGACGATGTAACACATTATTTCGAACTCACATTGATGTCATATGTACAAAAATATATTTTAATTTGATATCCATGCCATACCTCAAAGGAATGTACGAGACGGTTCTTCCCTGATTGGTCCAAGATAAATAAGAATTAGACGGGTATTTCAATGGATATACATGACTTGCAATGTATCCATTTATTTGATCCCTAATTATTGTGTGTTCATCTAAAAATGTATTATGTTATTTAAAGTTATAAAGAAATAATTTGATTTTTAAAAATATTTTCTATTAATGAAATTAGCTCATTTATAAGTTAAAAAATATGTTTTAAATAAATGAAACAATTGCTATATGAAAATTATAACTATAACTAAAATGAAATTGTTATTTACATTTATTAATGCTACTGTAAATTAAATAAAATGTAATTTGAATATAAATATGTTATATGTTTAAGCAATAGTGGAAATGTAAACGATACAATAATTATGTAAAATTTAGATTTGCAAAAGATAATTCATGGCAAAAATTATAAGAATCGCATGTGGGAAAACGGAAAAAATATTTTATTTCAGAGAAGAAATCACCCTTCGAACAGTGGTGTAGCGAGGGGGACAGGGCGGGGGTGACAAATGCCCCGGGCGGCATTTTGGCTAGGGGCGACAAAATTCGTAGTCTTTAATTAGTTTCTAACAATGAAAATTCAATTTTACAAGAAAGTGTAGCTTTTTATCGACATTAAAAGAAAAGCGAAATATGAAATTAATAAAATAAATAAAGGAATCATCCAAAAGTGTGTGAAGGTTTCTTCTGACAAAACTTCAAACTTCTTATTAGCTATAACTTATTCTGATACTGATTCGACTGTACTGAAATACCAGAGGCTTAAATAGTATGAGAACGTGACACTGATGCGGTGGTAACTTAATTAATTCTGCAAATTCGACCGCTGCTAATGTTTGTAAAAGCAAAAATTACTGTACCCTATCAAATTCAAACGAATCATCTGAGCGGCAATTTGTTGGCGTTGGGCAAATTCCTCTCTGTTTAATTAGTGTCTAAAATTGAAAAAAACGTTACAATAACTTTTAATAAAAGAAAAGACGAGCCATGATTAAAAATTTGAAGAAATAAAGACACTATATTAAAATACGTGAAAGTTTCTAATGCCAAAAATTTAAACTCCAAACTGACTTTAAGGTCTACAGATACTAATGATACTGAGATGGTAAACAGAGGGTTGAATTAGGCTAGTACAGTAAACAGGGGAGACACTGCAAATGTGCTGGTACATATAATTGATTCAAGTTTGATTTTAACCTAGGTAGAAGATTGCGAAAAGTCTGTTGGTGTACATAAATGTTTTATTCGTCCTAAAAGCATCATCATCATAATTTGTATGCTTTTTGTTTTGTGTGCATAATTAAAAAAATAAATAAAATTGCTTATCTAAAGTAATTAAAACTTAAAACACGCTCAAAAGAACACAAAATTCATGAAAAAAACTGTTACTAAAGTTGCTTCCAGTTGGAAGGAATCGAAAATGTGGTTATAAAAAAGACTATTAATATAGAACAACAAAACGTTTTTGTAAAAGAAAACAAACAAAGTGACAAGAAATTCTTGTTAACATTTTTTTACCATTATTTAATCCTGAAAAAAAAATGTTGCTTTTTTGAAGTCCCAGAGAACACAGTGCTGTTACAAAATAAAGGCAATATTCTGAATCCGATGCGTTTGCCTGAAAAGTACAATCGAACACTCCGTGGACATCGTGTGAAAAAAATGTTAAAAACATGTCATCTCAATATCAAACTGAGCTCATTGCAATTATAGGAGATTCCAAAAAATACCAATTATTGTTCTATTGTATTCGATAGCTCTTCATATATTTCACATTTAGATAAAAATGACTTGTATGATATAGTAAAGATTTAAAATAAAATAAGTAAACGAGTCTTTCAAAGATTTAATTGAAGCAAAATTGAATCTGCATAAGAAATATCTGAAATGATTTTTAAAAAATGATGTTCTTAAAAATAGACTGCAGAGGCTCAAAGCGTGTTAATACTTCATGCTGGAAAGTATAAAGGAGTAATGGGGAGACGCAAAAACACAAAATCTAAATGTCAAATCGCGCTCAAGCAGTTCATTTAACCGTATTTGTTTACATGGTACACAAACTGTACGAACTCTCTTTACTATTTTATTACACTAGAACGATGTCAGGGATTCTTTTCCATGTCCCATACACCGTTTGGAATATCTAATTGCATCTATAAGCAAGGCATTAAACAGACTTCAGGATACAAACTAATGAATAAATTATGGAGCATTTTATAGGTTACTTTGAAATCTATAGAAAAATTGACAGAGGCAGACGAAAAGCTCAACACATGAAAAGATGCAGGAACTTTGTTAGCCGCAACGAAGTCCTTTTATTTGCTAATTTATGGTTGACTTTGAGGTTGCACGGTGTTCGAATGGGTTCGAATCTCCGTGAGGGCATGGATTTGTTCCCAGAGTCCATCCAGCTCCGAATGGGTAACTGACACTAGTTAGGAAATCAAAGGCGGCTGTGGTTAGCGTGGCACCCAGTGGCCTGTGAACCAGGAACGGGAAAAGATGAAGCAAATAGTTAGATAGACGCATAATCTTCTGTTTAGAATGAGCGTCTGTATGGATAAAATAACATGTCATTTTTGAAGTCAATATTGCCGGAAATTATTTACAAACGTATAATGCTAAAAATGTGCTTTGTAGAGGCTACTCAAATAGAAAATAATGGAACTAAAGGATGCTTTGACATTTTCTAAAATTTGGAGACCTCATCATTTTTTATATAACATTCCAATCAAAGAACGAGAGAGCAAATTTTGGTCGAAGTGAATAAATCCATGTTAGGTAGAAAACAGTTGAGAAGACATGTGTACTCTCCATGAGATAAGATTACTGTAGAAATTCATGTGAGATTTTAGCAGTTATATAGAATTAGGAAAACAGATATGATTTTTGTGCACCAGCCAATCTGCTGGACTTGGAAATTTTTGCCTTCAATTTAGAGTATTCAAAATATTTCACGTGACATTGTCAAGCAAGGTCTATTTTAATCTCGAGGGTTTAAAATAAAAACAATTAGCGAATTCAAGACAAGTTGATTTATTCACGTTTAAAAAAATATAGTTATGCTCGATGTGACCGTGCCTGAAGTAGTCTCATTAAGTCGAACAAAGTGATACAAGTGTTAAGGTAGCTTCTCTGAAAAAAAGTCAATGAATAATTGATTACTATGAATGATATATGCACTAAAATTGAATAATATATTGCTATTTTTAAATCCCTTATATTAGCTTCACCGTGTATCTGTCGCTGTCTCTCTCTCTCTCTATTTCTCTGTATGTCATGGGTTCGCTGTCAGGCGGAAAAAGAAAAGTCAAACATGACACACTTCCCTTGGTGCTATCGAGCTGAAATTTTGCAAATACACTCGTGTCACCTAAAAATGCATTGTATCGAAATTCCAGATCGATCGAATGTACCGTAATTACATTAATGCATTTTTAGTTTAGCTCTATGTAACTCAATATAGCCGTTTAATATTGTTTACATTCACGTGTCACTGGAGTTCACTCAATCCATCGATGACCACATCCAGTGTTTTACGTAAAGGAGAGTTCATCAGTTTCAGTCTGTAAATGTTTGTCGCGCGGGGCATATTATAATGGACCTAATCAATAATTGTAGTTATGTCTCATAAAAGATTTAAAGTCATGGACTTTGTTTTTACTGGGTTGTTTAATTGCTACCGAACATGACATGGCTGACAACATTGATACATGTACGTTTTTGCCATTATGAAAAACAGAAAACATCAATTTTATTCAGCAAACTGAAAGCTTTTTATTTTTTTTAATGACATAAAATCCGTAGTGTCCTTATTTTTATTCTTCAAATAATAACGGTATTTTCGTTATGGCATTAACATAGTGTTGTTGTTTTTTTAAAGTTTTTTTTAAAACTTTTTTATTAATTTTTAAATTATTTTATTTCTTTTGGGGGGGGCGGCAAATTTGGGTCTTTCCCCGGGCGCCACGTACCCACGCAACGCCGCTGCCTACGAACTTTAAAATATCTCGTGAAATAGAATATCTTGCCCTTGGATTCACCTACTTTTATTTAAGTCCGGTTTGTTCTCAAGTAATATTTGTAACTGGTACACCTGATGCACTTATTTCAATGATTGCAAAATATTCTCCAATTCGTAGCATGTCTTCGTATAAATGTCAATTAATTTCCTTTCAATAATTTTTAAAAATGTCAATGTTTTCTTGGACCAGCTACAATAAAGTTTTAACACAATAAGATATGACATGTACAAAACTATTTCACAGTTATTTTTTAACACAGTAAAGCATTTTCCAAAAACGTCTCTATCCCCCGACTATAAATTAAAATTATCTTAAAATAAAACTTTTTTTTTACCATTACAACGATAGAATGCACTAAAGCCCTTTCTTTGAATGTTATCATCTGTGTTAAACACCAGATACATTGAATTGGTTGAAGAAGATACAATCTTTTGGACGGTATCAGCTGTGTTACAATTTGTAGATAGCAGCTTATCTGTTTCATTTGTTACATCATAAATTTTGAGATAATCGTATCAGCAGTTCTCATTGAATTCAATGTCCATGTCAGAGATACTGAAACAATCAAACATGAAACTTACAAAATCAGAAACACATAGTCTTTTGTAACCAGGTTAGAAGTTAAATTGGCATTATTTTGGCTTAAGTTTACAATATTTTTTTTCTATTGCTGACTTTCCTGGAATGTTTTGTGTTCGCTTTCTAAAAACAAATTTGACAAGTGTAGTTAATATCTGATAAACAATGTGATAATGTTATTATTGGATATAAATATATTGGCATCTTTCATTTCTATATTTTACTTTTTATTCCTTTTGGACATTGTAACTAATCTTTTGGCCAATGAAAAATCTAGTATCCACTAAAAATTATATAATATATACTTTTTCTTAAGTTAAAAAGTAGATAAATAGTTTATAGGAATTTGAATAATCACGTCGTGTGTATTCATGTGTGACTAATTTTCCATGTTTCATGCATTTTAGTCAGTTAAAAGACAAAAACAAGTAAACTTCTAGGTATAGAAATTTAATTTAATTAACACCAATATTTTTACATATATATAAAAAAATATTTATTGAAATTTTGAGTGGTTTTTTAAAAATTGTCCATGCTTTTCTGTTCTAACTTGAAACAGAGAAAACACATTTGTGCAAAAAATGATTCAAGAAGTTACCGTAATAAAATAAAACTGCTGAGTCCAGATTGAATGGTCCACGAGAAATATGAGTTAGCCGGATACAGGGCTAACTATGTATTCGTACTTTTGTTCAATGATTTTTTCGTTGTACTCTAAGATGGGATATTTATGTTTCATAAGTGTGTAGATATTGATCAGTATAGGTATTTAAGTGCTATTTTAAATATGTTTATTTATAAAATAGCATTTAGTTCAAACGTAAGTGTCTCGCTTGTAAATATTTATTAATATTTTACCTCTGTAAAATTAATATTTTAATTTAACATATCACACAAACATTAAAAGTCGTCATAAATATTGTGTTAAAATTGAATAAATTAAAAGAATAATTATTTCATTAAATGATTATATAAGTCTAAGTCACTATAGTTCGTTCTTTTGACATACCATTAATTCGATAGGACGCTCTGAAACCCCGTGCCTCCAATGAATTCATTTGTCTTTAAAACAAGATGTATTGACTGATTTAAAGAGACTACCACAGAAATCGTGCATGCAAAATGTAGCCAGTATTGCATCACTTTCACTTGTTCCGTCATAAACCTTGAGATAGTTGTCAGTATTACTTAATGTCAAGTCTATATCAGAGAAACTGAAAACAAAAACAGAAGTATACATCTTGTTAGAATTAGCATGTAAAAATATCTACTAAATAAATCCAATCTTGGTGATAGTGCTCGTAACTGAATACAATTTGTTCCCTCGAAAATCAAATATTTCTAAATCCTTTAAGATGTTTTGGAATTATTATTTACTATATAACACTTTAAATATTGATAGGCTTTGCATTTAAATAAGTTCATCTTTTTTTAAAACAAAGTTATTAACACATCTTATCACTTTTTTATTTATATATTTGTGTCGTTTTTTTAAAAATGCAAATGATAACACACATAAAAATAAATTGTGTTATTATAAAACATTTAACTCTATAAATTATAATTTTTAGTCATGAATAGGGTTCGATAGATTAAATTTAAAAAGTTTTAAAACAGTATAAATACTTGACAATAATAAATATTTCCTCACTTATTTAAAATAGATTGCAAAAACACCTTGCAGAATTATCTATTGAACTTGAACTATCCCTTAACCCGTTGTTGGGTCGTTGGGTCACCATCGTGAACTGTTAACTAACACACGCCATTTGTCCCGGCCCTGTGCTGCCCTTTGAGAGTCGCTGAATGACAGGCCGGTCCACTCTTTGATATCGTCCTCCCATCTGCCTCTTTTCCTTCCGCCCTGGACTGTGCCTTGCAATATAGTTTTTGCGAGACCTCCAGTTCTTGTCACGTGTTCGTACCATCGTAATTTCCTCTTCTTAATTGATGTGAGTAAGTCCTCGTAGGGGTCAATTATCTATTGACTAACATTATATATTCTAATTGCTGGATGTCTTCAGAAGGATACACATTTCTGGACTTTTACGAAACAGTAACCTACAATCTGACACAACCAACTTTTGACACAACAATGCTTATAAATCTGTTGTGTAGGTAAACACCTAAATTTTCCTAACCCTAACCCTAACCTGACTCAAACTTCACTGTCACATTTTAAACGGACATCTCCTCCACAATAAACAATACATTATGTTTGGGATACCTGTTGGTGTCTAACCAATTTAAGTTGCTGTGTATTGGACTGTAGTTGGTCCTTACTTGAGTGACATTTTTAAGTATGATTGGACTCCATTAGAGTCATTGGCAGGTTGGGTTTGGGTGGAGATACATGTTGCTAAACCGAAAGCTGTTAGATCTACCTCCCGTGTTCCCAAGGAGGTCGCGAAGGGTTTTCTATAGGTACCATTAGACTTTTAAAAAATATTTACTATAATGCAATTTTTCAATGCTAAATTCGTAAGCGTACGTATAAATGCATTTAACACTAATGCCGAACAGAGATATTATAAGATGATTCGAGAACATAGCTTTAGGGAATAGTCTATTAATTTATTTTCAACATTTAGTGCTCCTAAATAATATTCAAAAGTGACTGTCACGTATTCTCCAAAGTGTGATTTGTAATTAGTCGCTTACTTAACCTGATGCCAAGATGCATGCTAAAAAAGTGAGCTTTTGTTTGTTATTCAGTGGGGATATGGGGAGGGGGGCTCAGTTTAAATTTAGCGAATAGCTTTAACCAACTTTATGAATATCTTTGCATAACTTAGCAAGCACCCTAGTCTTATTGTCATGTCGAACAACGAGATAATCGATTTCACCTACGATTTAACGTTCCTGTCTCATTTTAAACTTTTACATTTTCATAAATTTGGAACTAAAGGTCTCTTCTGACTGTAAATTTCAATTTTTAACTTTATTTTCTACTTTTTAGTGCATTTCTAAAATAAGACTAGTTTTTAAAAAGTGTTTTTTAAACATATTTTTATTCATTTGCATGGGGGTCGCGGGTCAAATGGATTTTATAAAAAGAGGTCGACACTAGAAAGGGTGGAGAACCTATGATCTCGCTAGTCCATCTGCTGTACACTCCTGTGACAAGTGATATTTTGCAGGATCACGTTAATTCACTTTACTGTGCTTGGATTTTTTCCTAGTCCACAAAGATCCGGCACAACGCTCAAGCTGAAAAATTAGTCAATCGCTTGGCTGGCACTTCATGTTGCTAGACGTTGGCGTTCTTGTTTTAGGCCCCTGTATATAACTCAACACTCAGCATCATGGATGGTTCCGAACAATCCATAACGAGTAAATAATGGCTATCAGGTACATTAATGGGTATTCATTAAGTGTTCAGACGTTTTTCACTCAATGTGCTCGAAACATCTGTAAATACCTTTAGAATGTGTTAAAAAAAAATGGAATAGTCATGAGGGATTCATCTTTAAAACTTTAATCTGTATTTAATGTACTTGCCACTGCATTTGACGTATCGAGCAGTGTAAAGCAATCATGTAAACTTTACTGGTGGACTTTCAACATCGTCTCTCTGCTCTTGGGTTTGGAAAAGGTTTTTTACATATTGTTGATAACACCTTTAATGTCCGACTAATGTTCTTTACACATCGATTTTATTTTTAAAAGTAGATATATATATGTTCGCCCATGTTCATAACGATATAGACTTTACTAATAAAGGTTATATTTTTTTTTAAGATTGCTACAGCGATGCAGGAAATTTTTACAAAATGTCCCATATGCAAGTTACAGAGCTCGATTTTGAAATCTGTAAAGGCATTGACAGACATTGAAGCCACGCAAGTCAGGATATGGTGCTATAATGAAGAACTTCTTTTAGAATACTGCGGTAAAGTGCTCTTAGTAGGTTTCTTTCAGTTTTCTAATGTGTACACGCCAATTCTACGACTGGGTCATTTAAGCTGTTCTTTGCATACATTACGTACGTATTTGTGGAGCCAAATTTGCTGTATAATTATATTCCAAGTTAAGTTGGTGCCTTGTCCAATTTCAAACATGTCCTGCAAATGAATTTTAAGGTCTTCGAACCTAATGCAATATGAACTTTGAAGCCTTTTGCACATGTAGATGTAGTTGCATCAGTTCTTCCGCTCTTCTTTAATTAAGATTTAAACTTTTGTTTGCTATTTATACTCGATATTATCCTCCTCGTGCTACCCACGGCGTTGTATTATTTAGTCTCTTTAAAAAAATCTCCGTCATTTTGCAAGACGTTTAGTGTTGTTAACCTAGCATCACTTTGAAATTAAAGCCTACGCATGTTGACACTTTGGTGCAGCAATTGTCTCTTTGATTGTGTGAAGTTTTAATCTAATGAGAATCTGGAGATGGTAACAGTTAACATCATTTGAAACCTCAAATCTGTGTTTGGATTCAATATCCACTGATACGTAGGACATGATGTGTATTTGTGTCGGTGTACCGTCTACATTTTGTAATATGATATGTTTTTGCAATTATATCCAATATTGATTAGCAACAGCATAACAATGTTATTACAAAGAATTCAGAAACATAATTATTGTACTTTAGTGTTAAAATTACATTACACAAAATGCTCACATTTACTTGAGCTTTTAATATTAAACATAATGTATGGCTCTCACAGAATTTCTTTTCAAAATATGTGGTCTTTATGGCTCTCTGAGACGAAAAGTTTCCCGACCCCTGCTCTATAACAACGGTTGCCAAACTGCGACTCCTATGTGTGCAAATAATGGCTTTAGGAAATTTGTAAAAGTGAGAGCATGACAAACAAAATGAAATGATTTAATAAATCTTTATTCGTGTCTTACCGTTGCGTAATGTCTGCTGACACAAAATTATATTTGACACAAACGAAGTTTTGTGGTTATGTTTCATGTTTAAAGTCTGATATCTATTTATGTACATTAACGCTATTCTAGAGAGAAAATCTCTACAGCTTATCTCAAAAATAAAGAACAACAGATTTTCCGGAGACATTTGGCTTCTTTTATACCTTAAGCGCCAAACTCTCAATATATAAATATATATTGATTGATTGATTGATTAATACATAAATGCATACATAAAAGTTTGATATTAAGATACGGCTTTAAAAAAAAACACTATGAAAAAGTAATTTTAGTTAAAATGAATTTAATACATTTTTCCGATAATTCGATGAAATGGAAAAATACATTTCATTCATTAAAAAATTTAAACTATAATTTAATGTTTGGTATGGTGTATGAAATGGAAAGTATTTTCATGATATTGGAAATAATAAAAGAGCAGAATGAATTTGTGATGTGTATTTTCGCTTTCAATCATCTGTTAGTGTCATGTGGCAAGTTAACGAGTTTTGGGTGGTATACCATGCAGTGAAAAAATAAAATTATTCAGAGATACAATTTTAAAATCCCATTCAAAAGCAGCTGTATAATTATTTACACATCCTTCTCCTGATTCCTCTTTTCGAATTGCGGGCATGATAAACTCTACTCTTGACTTGCAGCACGTGAAAGATTAAGGTAAACCTTCTCTACTTTTGATACATTCTGTTGGACCACTTCTTTTACTGGATTTAACGTCTCATACATTTCTTCTTGATACAAATCAATGGGTGACTCCATTACAAAATCGTAATCATTTTCATCTAAAAAAAAACAAAAAAACATTACACAGAATATATATTTACGAAGACAATCACACAAAATAAAACACATTTTAATTGGTTTCAAATATTTAAAATATATCCAACGGTCAAAATATAAATTAATATTTGTAACTCTTTTTACTGGAATATTTAAAAAAAATTCAAATTTAGTTTTTTTAAAATCTTAAGTCATGTCAACATGACTTTGTCAGTCAGTAGACTAGGGCATGACGATGGTATAGTGTTAACCTATCAACTTCAATTTCCCACTTACCTCACCCTCGACAGCTTCTGATACTATTACAATATAAATAATATTAAATGACCAGCGCCATCAATAAAATTTGTTTTGAACCCATGATAGAGCTGCTTTTCTCCCCGTAAACAGCGCTTCACCCCATTGGGCTGTTTGATTGTTGAAAGAGCTTCAGTAATTAGGATAACGATGTAAATTTTCATTTCAATGGGAAATTTCATTAACTTATGTCCTCTTTTAAATTATTAGTAGGATGTTCATTTACATATATTGTATGTATTTGAAAATACGTAGGCATTTCAATTGGATACATCGAATTACAGTTGCGTCATTGGAATAAGTCACAAATGGTTGTGACAGACCTACGATATGTGAAAAATATTTTTAATTTTCCTTCAACTATTTTCATTATCAACAAGATATAACTTAAAACCACTCATATACTATTTTTTCAAAATAACACTCTTCCAGCTGTAGAATATATGTTTCATAAACTGGAAGACAGTAGGTTGATAATTTTACAGTAGGGATTTGTTTTTCTCGCATCACAAACATGCCAATTTTTACTGTTTTTCGTTTATTTAAAATATATACTATAGTCAAAGTACTCATCCAGACCAAGCATCGTCATTTATTGATAAAAATGAGTTTCCTTATTTTAAAATCTAAAACTATGAGTTACGTTTTAACTAAACTAAATTTGTCACTTTTTATGCTAAATTCCAACACGAACTTGTCAGTCACACATGATTTATACATAATTTTAAAATGGACTTGGCTAGCTGCAAAATTTTACAAGATAATTATCCGGTTGTATCACTTTTGCTTATTTGAATTTGTGGCAATTTAAATGCTCAAATAAACAATTTGATCTCCTTATTCTGAAAGAAAATGTAATTAGCAGGTTATTATAAAGTTATCGTTATATTTTACCAATATTTTTAACTTGTGACCTGATTGCGTGTCTATCGAAGCTTTGGTTAACTGTCTTCAGGCTTTTCTCATGTTTGAGTGCTGTTCGGTGGACTTGTGGAATAAAATATATGTTGGAATATAAATATAAATCAATTGTTCTCTAGCTTTGAAATACAACCAACAATAATCTAATAAAATATTTAGATATACTTGGGAATAAAAATAATGTTTGTTTCAAATGTAATAACAATAGCATCCAAATAGCATTCTTTTCGTATTTGTGGCGTGGAACTGGTACTTGAACAAACCCGGAAAAAAGCACGCAATTAACATTCAAAACCCTAATAAACATTTACTTCTATCATAGATAAACGTAAGACTTATTAACCTTCTGTATAGAAGAAACACCTTCAATAATTATAAACTTTTATAAACTAATATACTTTTTTCAATAGAATCCTATTTGTTTTATGTTAAAGTCCGCTTTTTAAAATGTGCTATTTTTCCTCGCTATGATAACTTGTTTCTTTGTTTCTTAAATGTACACTTGTGTTTGTGTTATTTACGAGTAAAGTTTTTGTTATCACACCAAGCTATAATGTTTTTATACGAATGTATTATATATATATATAACTACACAAAGCTTATCAGTGTGTGCACTTACCGTTTTCCACAGTGTTGATGTTATTGTGGAGGTCAGCAATGTTCATACTGATATAAGTATTAATCACAGTGTTTGCTGACGGTGGGGAAGCTGTTAATGAACTACACATAACCGCTTCCTGGTGATCTCTGTCTCTGAGCGACGTACCAGCAGGAGTTTGGTGGCTGGAATTATAGAGGAACAACTCGAAATAAATCATTTTGTGATTAGTTTCATTTGCTTTCCCTTATTGTAATAAACACGAATGCTTATTTTTTTTAAATAGTCATATGAAAACCAATGAACGTGACATACATAATGAGATTGCATTGATGCATAGAGAAAAAAAAATGAAATGGCTAATTTCAGTTAAGGTGGAATTTTTTTAATATGTTTCTGCAGTCTCATTTCCATTATTCACACGTAATTGCTTTTTATCGTTTTTATAACATCGCAGCCAAGTTTTAATTTTATCTGCTTATTAGTTATAGTTGCTTGTGTTCATTTGTTCGTCGAGGAGGGCTTTTAGCCAAAGTGCTTGCTCCTTGTTTTGTGGCGTCCTGCCAGGTCTATACATACGCTGTTTAAATAGCTTTTTTTTTAAATCTAAAAGCCTGTCGTGTTTCTTCAAAGATATTATTATTTGTTGTTTTCACTTCGTTATACTAATGAATAGTGCATTATTGTCTGTTGTCATAATCTTGATGACAAATTACGTCATTACAGCCAAAAAATCATTCGCATCATTTCATTTTGCAACCGAAGCTATAGGGGCGAAGGGGTGTGTGTCTTAATGGGCGAAATATAAATCTAACGTCTGTCTTTAATGTTGTGTAACAGTTTTTGTTTTGTTAATGACTATATGACATTGTATATACTGTCATTTGCAATATGGCATTCATTAATATGAGCTTGTTATGATATTGACTTATAATGTTATTTGTTATTTTAAGCTTAATTAGTCAGCGTCATCAGTTCAAGTATTTTTTTATAATTCATATATTATGCCTTTTTATGTGTTAAGATTCAATATGTATTTATTTTTAAAAATTAATTAAACAAAGTTCTTTTAAAGACCTAACATCAGGGGACAATCGTAATGTGACACACTGACCTGTTTCTTCTCGTCCTGACGACGAGCGTCACACCAACAATGACGCCAACGATAACGACAACAGAAGCAACAATCACTCCAGCTATCAGGAATAGGTTTACTGGTTCTTCTTCTTTTTTAACTGTAACAGTCAAAATTATGTACACATGAAAGGATATAAAAATAATAAAATAATCTTAATTTCAAGACGAAACAATGTCAAAAAGGATTATCTCCTTTAAATGCTAATAATTGTCATAATATATAATATAATATAATATAATATAATATAATATAATATAATATTATAATATAATATAATATAATATAATATAATATAATATATATATATATATATAATATATATATATATATATATATATATATATATATGTATATAATTTAATAATTCACCTGACTCAGTCTTAAAACTTCCCATGACGTCATCACTGCCATGTCCACCTTTATTGTATGCTGTTATCGTGTAGTTGTAGTGTGTGCTTGGTGTTAAATCGTGGATGGTCAGCTCTGGGGTCAACACGTCATAAGACCTGGCACCAACAGTTATGACGTATCGTGACACCCTCCCTTCAGACGGCCCAAATCTCAGGACGTAGGGACTGTTGAGTAAATTGCTGGAACTTTCGTTGAGTTCACATGGTCGGGCTGGGCACTGAGCAATGATATTTGAAGTTATTTTAATAATTGAGATCATGTCTGCAATTTGTGAGCATGCGATTTGCATTTCAAATAATGGTAAAACAAGGGAGGGGACTAAGACAAACTATAGTGCAAAACTATGACGTTTGGTATTAAAACCATCTTACGATTAGTACCATTAAAAACTTTAGTGGTGTTTTTAAATATTACTGATTACATTTTCCTATCAGACTCATCGATACTCATATGTGCACATTTATCAACATAATTAAGATTCAAATGCCAAAAGAAATAAGAAACGTTCCGAAGATTCAAATTGGCCTTACACCTTGCCGTACAACTTGACCATACACTTGACCTTACATTTTTACGAAACACCTTGGTCATACTCCTTTCCTTGGACATGCAACTTTGCCAAACAACTTGGCCATACAACGTGACCATACCATGTGGCCATAAACCTTGCACAGCTCAAGTTTTTTTCAAGACTTTATTTCCCGCTGAACAACACGAATCATTATGCTTCTCCATCTATATAAATGTCATTTTGAAATTTAAATTCACTTTTGAAAGCAATAAACCATTTTTAAAATTCGGTTTATTTTGCGATTTTTTGGTAAACAAATTTCCACCTTTAAATCATTGATAATTTGTTTTGTAATTATAATTTTAAATGTATCTACCTTTAGCAGATGAGAGAAGTCCTGACAAAGATTTAAATAAAAGGATATGGAAAATGATTTGAATATTTTCTTTAAAAATTATCTCTTAAATAATATTTCTTGAAACAAACAACTTTTAAAACATAAATTACATTTTTTTAGTGAGCTAAAGATGCATTTGAAACCAAATTGAAAATTGCTCCAAAAGAATTTTTTTTAAAGCTTTAAGACTAAATGTAATTTAAAGTTTAAAGTCTTTAAGACTTACCTTTTTATAATCAATTACATCCAATTGCATGTTTTTCATTAATAGTAAAATATTTTATAATTTAAAAAAATAACTAAATTTCTATTCCCAACCTACATGTTTCCATGGTAAAATTCCAAGACAATGTGGTGTCATTGTAGTAGTCAAGGCCTTGAATTATTGCCAAAACTGTAAAGTTATATTCTGTTCCTGGTGTTAGCCCTTGTACTAACACACCACTTGGACTGTCTAGCACTTCTCCAAAATCGCTACCGTCATCTGTGGCTACCCAGGCTACGTGATAACTGACTGGTTGAGTTGTTGCAGCAGTGGTCACATGAAATGTCACATTTGTGGTTAGGATGTCAGGAGTCCTGGTCAGGACGAAACTCAGGTAGGAATCTGAGAAAGAAATTGACCTCACGATGTCATCATTTCAAATCATAAGTGATTCATTATAACACAACGTAGACTAGCGTCAAATTTGAACACTTTGTAACTATACGTATTTACGTTTTGTCCTTTTATACAGATAGCCTAATCATTTTCAGGTGTCTTTATTTTCTTGAAAGCTTATATGTATAAGTATAAATATGTGTGTTTATATGTGTGAGTGAATGACTGTTATGTTCTTGTTGTATCGCATATGTATTAATATGTTTTTATTAGGGCTGCGGAATTAATCGTTAAAAAATGTTTAACAATTCAATTATTTTTTTACGATTAATCGACCCATCACTTAAAAATTGTTGGAAGTCAAAAAGTAGACAAAAATATAATAAAAAATAGCGGCCAAACAAATTTCCAGACGATTACATGAACATTTCGGTTTTAAACTATTGACTGACGGGAATGTTCAAAATGTTGATAAAGTTTATTGCATCCATTGTGAGAAATCGTTTATATTAAGCTAATGGCAGTAACATAAAATGACGACATCTCTTCTGATGAATTACTGCTTTACAAAATGGAGCCTAAAGTTCCTGAATCCGTTAACCCTCTACAATGGTGGAAACTTAATGAACACTGATATCCGCTAATGACATTACTTGTCAAGACCGTTTTGTGCATACCTGTTACCTCAGTTCCATGTGAATGATTGTTCAGCTCGGCTATTTATATTGTCAATTAGACCCGCTCATGACGTAAAACAAATGTCAACACACTTGTCTTTTTTGCGTAATTGGTTAAAAGATGGCAAGCAATTAATCGTTAATTTTTCAAAAGTTAACGATAAAATTTAAATTAATAGTTGACTGCCCTAGTTTTTATGTTTAAGATTTATGTTATTTATGAAAAAATGTATTGAAAAAACGGTATTGTTTTTCTAAAACATTTAACTATCAGAAACTGCATTCAATAAACTAGTATTTATCCGTGTATCTTAAACGGTAAGGACTAAGAGAACTTTCAGAAAAGTTTTCAACAAACATGATAGACATTGAGTGCCGTTGTTAAATGACCCTGGCGGACAGAGACACCTTGTAGCACCCCTCTTGTCAGGTTGGCACACAAAATCTGACTTTCTGCTGCACATATTTGGTACCTCAGGTTCGCAAATTCTTTTTTCACCTAGAGCTTTAAAAATAAATAATAATTTAAATTCGTCATCTTTAGAAAAAAAATGCAAAATTTAAGTGATACAATTTAAATACATTAAATTCTACACGTTATGGTGAAAAGATTGGATTTTTGCTTATGTTGTATACTTACTGCTTTGGCAATCTAGACAAACACATAGGACGTAATAGATTTCCTCAAATTTACTAAAGTATTGTAACAATTAAATACATTTTAATTACAATTTTTACATCAATAAAGGATATGAACAAAATTCCTAATCATAAAATAATTCAATCTGCAACCTTTCTAGCCAATATTATCATCTCTATATGTTCCAATGAAGCCTATTTCTCATAGCACTTCAATTTTGATGCTGTTTTTATCTGACTCTTATGCTTTGTAAAAATATAACAAGCCGGCTATGAAAAGCAATACATTTCGAGAAATGTCTCTACGTTTTGTTGGATTAAATCCTTCAACTATAGGTGTTATCAAATTTAATTGGACAATAGCACATGTCAGTTAAAAGGAATTGATTGCTAAAATTTGAAACCAATTGTAATAAAATAAGATGTTCCACGAGAGTAATCTCTGTTTCACAGAACACTGAGTTGGGGAATAAAAAAATAACAGACAACAAAACCACAACGTTCTAATCATTTAATATGAGAACTAAAAGATAAAATTTTTTTTTATAGAACATAAATTGTATTCAAATTATAACCATTGAATATGAATTGGTATTTAGAATAAACAATAGTTACTCTTACAATTTAAATTGTAACTTTTATCGTTAATAGAAACATATACTACCTTCAGAACAGGTGTTTGATAGTTTACTGAGGTAATAGTTATCTGGGCACACACAACTGTCGTATACACAAACAGGGCGTTGGATGCACGATGTCGAACTGTTACATACAGTCTCAACAGGGACGTCTTTAACCAGATGGAACATAAGAATAAAAAAATAAATCATAGCACAATATTATGTTAGATGTTAGAAAATTTAGATCATTGATTTCTTTTCAGTTCCGTAAATTTTCAGTCAGGGTCTTATTTAATCTTTAGATCTTTAGTTTATCTATCCGTTTCCATTACTTTAAAAATTATTACTAGGCAAAAATGAAATAGTCATACAATTTTGTTTATGAGGTATTTTAAACAAATGAAAATGTTCTCAAAATTTATTTTTAAAATTTATTTATATTATTTATACCACCAAATTTCCTATTAGAAATATCAAAATGTAAGTATCTTTGTGAAGTGAAATTTGATATTTTGCTAACATTTTAAAAACTCATAAATTCGTTATTTAAACTTTTATTGCAAAAAAATATTTAAAAATCATTCACCTACAAGAAGGTTGCAAAATTGTCATTGAAATCTTATATAACAAAACAAATAAATAACACATTACTGATTAAAACATTACCAACATTACTGTAGGTTGCTATGAATCCCTTATAATTACGACTTCCATCCGTTTCTAAAACCAGATATAGGATGTTTGATGTTGAAACTATTGTAGTTGCCGAAAGTGGATAGCAGAATGTGCCAACGAGTGGAGAATGTATGTCTCTTCCATCATATATTTTCAGATGATCGAATGTACAGTCATTATTTTCAGTCAAATTAACTTCATTTATTCTGTAATAGAAAAGTGACAACGTTCATGCATAGGGCATATGCAGAATGTTTAATAAGACAATTTTTTTGACTTATTGTAACTAAAAATAATATAAGTTTAGCATAATTAATTAAATATTAATGCACATACATTACTTCTATAACTATTTTTACATTTACCAAGATAAAACTCTTAAGAAAAGTTGTTAAACGATAACATTTTATTTCTTTATATTTGATTTTATTTCGTAATTTAATTTAAATAAAATTCTTTGGGTTAAAAGACTTTTTTCAAAGTAATCAAACCTGAGAAATATAATTTTATTAGGATTGGTCAGCACTGTCCAGCTACACCTGAGGTTTTCTACATAGCCAAGAGGGTAGCCGGGACTAACGATCTCACCTACTGGGTTGGTTAATATTGTCTCACACTCTGAAGATTATAAGAGGAAACTTCATTTCACTCAGTTCATAAATTACATGTTTAGTTTTGGAAAAAAATATTACAGAAGAAAATAACCATAAAACTTCACTTGTCATGACAGTAATCTGACAGGAAAGTGACAACATTAATCCCACAATAAATTATTTGCTTTTTAAAACAACAGTTAGTGAGCAAAAAATAGCTATCTACCCATAATTTCATAGCTTGCCAGAAATCCTAAGTACTCCTTTGAATGAACAGTTGTGAAAACAACGTGAAGGTAGTTACCAGTAGACATGAACATTGATTGAGAATAATTGTTTGAACAGAGCTGAGCTAGTGACCTGGTGTTTGCGTCGTTCCCGTCATAGATACTGATAGGATCGAAACACGAAGTGGAGCTCTCAATCGATACATTCAAAAGACTGTTAAAAAAGGGTGAGCAATGATTTTAGACGAGTTACAAAAGTTATAGTTTTATAAAACATTCAATGAGGGTAGATAATTTAACAACTACATAATGTTTTTTAAGCTAATTTTTGCAGTTTGATATACGTTTGGAGATAATTGATTCTTTCAAGTACATCGATTACAGCAAGGCCTCATCAAAAATATTTTGACAAAGAAATATGCATGTACTCTTTTTTTTAAATTCGTTTATGAAATAGTAGACAAAATAATTTTGTATTGGAAAAAAAAATTAATTTCGCTTAAATGTGATCTTGATGCTATATGTTGCTTAAATACCCGTTCAAAGCCATAAAGTCTTTGGTTATTTGTATAAACAGACGCATCCTAGTATTTGTTTGTATTTTTTTTAATGCAGGTTAACATTTAAGCAAAGTCACAGGCTCCGAAAAGTGTGTTTAAGTTAATCCCTTACATTTATGACACGGGAAAATAACTCTTTGATTTATATTTACTTTTAAAGTTGCTTCGGTACAATTTGTTCAATCAGATCAGTGCACTTGAAGTAAAAATGAAAATTTGACCCACCCATTGTGGTTAATGCATTGGTCCTTTAGAAACAACTTTTCTTAAAATAATTCAGATGTTTTCTTGTGTAATTCCTCTACGGTTGCCTTGGCAATAGATAAAAATTACTAACATGGACGTTTCAAAACAACAAAGTTTAATTTATTTTCAACTGAAGTCTGTAAAGCGTAAATAAAGTAGTTGTTTCATTGCCTTATCTTCTGTTTAATTGAACACTTTTATAGCATCAACACATAAGCACATGTCTATGTCCGCTTGATGTGTCTTGACAGTAAAATCATGATCTGGTTCAAAAGAGTTTGAATTAAATCAACCTCTATGAGAGTGTCACATGTCCCCCACCCCACTATTCTTGGTGGGTTATGTTCATTCCTCTCCTCGAATCCCGAAAATCCATGAATTATTGATGCTGATTAATACAGCACACCATTTAATGTGGTAATAAGTAGTAAGGATAACTTTAAAACCCTTCAATTTTAATGTATTTCTAGCTCGCAACTGACATTGTTTTTTTTGTTGAAATTTTGTATCAGTTATATGGTATCTTCTATCTTTTCTAAGGTTATTTTTTATTAACTGACATTGTTATTTGTAAATTATTTACCAGTTAGGTTGAATGTGTGCACTTTTTCTGCTGAAACATGGCCTAAGAAAGTCACGAAATAGCCGAAATGATAAAGAAAAAAAATTTGAGATCAAAATCCGTGAGTATGGGGCCGCGAACAGTGAACCGCTAAAGGATGAGGGTATACTGTATTCACTTAACCCGTAACTAGATCAAAGAATAAAATTGTTCAGTGGATTTGGTTTCTAGAATATACCGTTCACAAATAGTTGTAAAGTTCACAATTATGACATAGTTAGAGCCGTATACCTTATATATCCAAGAATGCTAAACTTGTTTTTATCTTCCATTGTTCAAATAATAACAAGTTTTCGTAAAATTCTTTTCACGAAAATAAACGTGGTATATAATTTGCATTTATAAAAATGTGTATTTACTTCCAATCAGCATGGTGCATTAAGTATATTAAAGAATTTCGATAGCTACAATGACATCGATAGTATATCATAACAATAAAAGGAAGTGTTTACATATTTTTAAATCCTTTATATTAACTCGTTGCATCTGCTTGATTGTTTGCCCTTCGCAAAAACTTTGAATCGATATTTAACCCACTTCCGAGTATGCTACCGAGCTGAAATTTTGCAGGCAGACTCATGGCGACGATAAAAATGATCTTTCAAAATTTCCCATAGATCGAATGTACTGTAATTAAGTTTTAAAAAATTTGGATTATCTCTATTTAGCATGTAATTTTTTGTGCTAGATTGTCGAGGTGCGTATTATATTGAACTACCTTTTTAATATTTTCCTGTCGCGCGGTGCGATGCGAATTATATTGACCATACTTTTTTTAATATATTCCCGATCTGTAAATGTTAATTCTAGTCTGTCGCGAGGTGCGCATTATATTAAACATGATTTTATAACCCATTTCCTGTCGCCAATTGAGCTGAAATTTAGCAGGCAGACTGCAGTTGTTTTGTTTACTATACATTTTTTTTATATATGAGACAATACTAAAATTTTGGATTTTTGAATTGTCGTGCGATGCGTATTATAATGAACACACTTTTAATTATGTCTCGTATATAAAGTATTTATAGTCAAAACCTTTTTTTTACGGGGGTTTTAATATTATAATTTAACTCCTATTTGTTAAATGAATAGTCATGTAATTGCTAAGAATGTGATAGAATTTACCGTAAAGAAATAAAACTCCCGGGTCTCCCTATAATTGTCCAGGAGAAGTAGGATCTCGCCGGGTACTCGAGTGGATAACCAGGACTGACGATGTAACCATGTCGTGGCTCAGTTATGGTTGCGTTGTTAGCTAAAAAGATATTACACGCTTTACCTAAACCAAACAGTGTAATTGTTGTTAAAGAATATTAAGCAATAGTTCAAATTTGAAGGATAAAATTAGGGTTGAATTGCATGTTTAAAATTTGAAGATGACATTTTCATTTTAAAAATAATTTAACTGCTGTTTAATTTTTTTGTTCGAGGCAACAATTTTTTCGTGGAAGAATTTTGATAAAGAATCATCGAAAATATTAACACAAAACTATACCATCGTACCAAAACGTTGATAATATGCACTGAATCCCCTGCCAGTAATAGAACTATCAGTTGTAAGCTCAAGTTGCATTGAATTAGACGTAGAAGCTACATTCTTTGTCGATGAGTAGTTTCTGTCACAAAACTTTGCTAACTGAGTTTTCCATACCCTTGTACCGTTATATATCTTGAGGGAGTCGAAACCACAGTTGTTACTACTTTCAATGTCCATGTATGTGATGCTGAAGGCAAGAAAACATGAAGCGGATTATCTGACGTGACATTGAAACTAGTGTAAATGGTGAAAATTGAATTTGGTTCATTTGGTGAAAACTTGAACCTTGTGTATCTGTTTACAAATTTAACCTGTTGTTTTTACGGAGTCGTTAAAATTCCACAAACTCCTAAAATTGTTGCTGCCACAAATGTCATCATAATATAATAATCACAAATATCTTATATATACTTCCACAATCAAACCAATACAAGATATTAAAATATTGATATTGTAAAAAAAATTAACTTTTAGTTTCAATTAATTTTGAAAGTGTTCATTTTCTATTATATTTTAATAGAGTAATACCTCGAGTTACGAATACATCGTGTTGCGCATTAATCGGGGTACGAACAACTTAGATTTTTTAAAGCATTTTTTTTGTAGTAAACCATGTCCTGTATCCAATTAAGTTCGTAACCACATGTACCTTTGTACATAAATTACCTAATGACGAAGTAAGAATTTGGAACTCCCGTTAAAGTCCACATGCACAAATCATTGTTTGGATATTGGTACGGGTAGTCATGACTTACGATCTGACCGAATGAGTTGGTGGCTGTTGTGTTACAGTCTGGAAGTTAAGATGAAAATATTTTGTCAAAATTAACTAGAGAGATTATTTTAACATGATTTGGGCTTGCCCCTCTTAAAATTACACATAATATAAGGTATATAATATTTTATAAACATTGGTACCAGGTCAAGTAAGTTAAACATTATATTATATTGCTATCAACTACAAGAAAATGTCAATCCATAAATTATTTAAGGCATTCATTTTGTATATTAGCGGTCAAAATTTCGTTACAAATAGATGACTTGTAATTGAAGTGCATTAGTTTAGACAAAGTAAAAATGATATCGCAAAACTCTTAATGCATTATTTGATAGATGAATGACGATTAATTCCTATGTTGAGGATGTATTGGATTAAGGGGTAAAAACTCTCTATAATCTCAATGTGGGTGATGTACCTGTGGTGAAGGAGGGGGCGGAGACCGCGGTAACCGTCACTCAAATCTGGGTTTTTAAACAAAATGATAACCTCCATAATGCTAGGGTTGTAAAAACAAGCAAAGCAATTTCATGTTTCTGACTGCCTGAACCTGATGGAGGGTAAGTTAACGAAAGACTCGATTGCTTGACATTCTCAAATGATGGTTCTGTCACTTACTTAATACACATGACGCGGTACAGCTGTGGTAGTACGTGTTGGCAGGACACAGACAAAAAACATCACAATAGCCGGTAATGCACTGAGAGGAGTTAGAACAGTGACTACCATATGGAATGAGTGTAGACTGTGTGGAGCAGAATGACGAGCTATCTGACTGGACGACCTGCAGGAGATAAAAGTCTGTATGGTAAGACTACATTTGTAAACGTATCACCTGTTAAACAATACTTTTAAAAAGTGATTCGTTGACGTGATATTAATTTGAGAGGTGATATGACTCCTTGTGATCCCCTGACAGCCACTTCACATTTCTCGGAAGATCCTATCGCTCAAATGCGGTTCTTATACCCATTTATTTGGTTCTTGTCATGACTGTGTTACACACATCTATCGATTTCTTCACTCCACTCTCTTGAAAATTGTTGTTTGTAAGGTGGGTAAACAAGTTCGACTTAATTTTTTTTTAAAATGTCAACTTACTGATGATCTTTATTCCTTTTAAAACCGTGGTTAAATTTTGCACAACTACAACAGAAACATGTGCGTGATCGTAAAACTTTAATTTTAAAAACCTATTAAACATTCTAGCAAGCTAAATCTGATCAATTTATCGAAAGTTTTATTTATTTATTATATACTATTATAATTACTAAGTTTATTTATGATCTTCAGTCTCAGAAAGTCTTTAAAAATATATTTTACATAGACACTTTTAAATAAGTAAATTTGAATGTCCATTAAGAATAAAATTTATTGCAACGTTGATACAGTCCATGTCCCAGTGAATGTTGTTGACAAAATAAAGTAAAGGTAAGACACGACTTAACTTTAAAAGGGGTCAAAGATATAAACGTCAACTAAAGTTTTATAATATATCATCTTAATTTCTTTTTACAGAAATTGTTAGAGATATCACCAGTATACTCACCACATTAATCTTACAGAGAAATGTAACAATAATGAAACAAAAAGAATTCATTTTACTAAAAGAAATTGCTTTTCATCAATGATTTCATTCGACTTGCTTGTGTTTCAGAGAAACATTAGGGGCAGCTCGCATAAATGGAGACTAAAATACTTCCCGTTAAAGATTAAGGGGAGTTATATCAATATGATTGCTTCTGCAGTATTTTCAACTATCATCCAAGTCCATTTTATTTCGCATAATCTTTATCTGAAGTGTTAGATAATATGATTTTTTAAAAAATCAATTAAAAAACTAAAAACCTTCCTCATTTAACACTATTTTTGTCTCTCGTTGAACACTTACCGACTTCTTCTCTATTTTAATACTATAAATCTATCTATCTCTAAGGGAATACTATTTTTTTTCTTCGTATTTCATAAAGCACTACGTTTTCTATCACTCAACACTAAGTTTGTTTACCTCTTAGTGAACACTAACAGTGTTTGGTGCTAGTTGAACACTTTGTTTGGCTCTCATTAAATGCTATCTCTGGCTCTAATTGAACACTTTGTTTGGCTCTAATTAAATGCTATGTCTGGCTCTAATTGAACATTTTGTTTGGCTCTAATCAAATGATATGTCTGGCTCTAATTGAACATTTTGTTTGGCTCTCATCAAATGATATGTCTGGCTCTAATTGAACACTTTGTTTGACTCTCATCAAATGCTATGTCTGGCTCTAATTGAACACTTTGTTTTAATCTCATTGACAACTTTGGCTCTCGTTGAACACTTTGGCTCTCGCTGAAAATTCTTTTGGGCTCTCACTAAACACTTTGGTTGAAACTAAACATGGTCCAAAAACCTACCTAAAATGGCCATACTGTGGTGCTACAGTATATTGATATCGTTGATCGTCACCGTTGTCTTGCTGCTATTATGAGTTCCATAACAAAAAAAAATATCTTCGGAAAGATGACTTCATATTCAAGCAAACGTTATCTTAATGACTGACATCCTGGTTTCCACTGGTCATCTTGTGTCGTCTGACAATGACCAGCGTTCAACTTCCAGGCGAAAGCGAAGCTTTATCGATTTAACAGAAAATATTGCGATCTTAAAATCCAATCAGATATTGGACTAGTGTAAATATTTAACACCAAACAAACTACGTTTTATTAACGTAGATTAATTCATCATCATAAACAGACATTGCTCAGTATTCGTAGAAAGTATTGCTTTTTCCAAACAAACAAAAAACAAATAGACATTTTCTCCGCAAAATAGAAACAAATTTCCATTATAAGTAAATTAGAGCGCCGATTACTACAAGAAGTGCAGGAACCTGGAAAAATCTTAAAATAAGTGATTGTAACATTTGCAATGAAGGATAAATAAAGTATATTTAATTTTTGAGTAGAAAAAGTCCACTTGATGTTTATTGATAAGTTTGCGAAATGGAATGGGCCTTTACGAAAACAATGATAATCTTTCTAATTTAAGGGGATAGGAATTCAAATCACAGCAACAATATACTGTGAAAATTTCAATTTAAAAGCTTATAGCTTTTAGCAATTTATAATATAATTCTTAATGACTTTGTTCTGAATAGTATTCATATCCAATATCAATTCAAAACCTAAAACACTTTAAATAAAATATTTAAAAAATACTTTTTTAAAAAGCACACGCTTTTATTTACATATCACTTTCTATATGTAAATAAAAGCGTGTGCTTTTTAAAAAACATATTTTTTTAATATTTTGTGTTCTACTTTTTATTATCTAATTTTTTTTAAAATCAATTTTTCGACATAAACAATTCGACTTAATTAGTCAAACTTCGTTGTCTATAACTTATATATTATAGTGGTAAAAAGATAGATTATTAATTACAAATCTATGTATTAAAAAAAAAGTTTCCCCCACCTGAAAATTGAACCCAGTACCTCCAGGTTGAAAATCCATTACGGTAACAATTCGGCCAACTAGGCCACACAAATTCCAGTTGTTCCTCTTGTATTATCATCAGTTTAGATTTAGTTTCGTATTACTGAGCTGTTTAACACCTGGAATGTGGTCACCGAGGGCTGGTGGTGAACTCCGGTGACATTCACGTGAAAGTCAAGAATAGCACGGATACAGATTATATATATAAAAATAAACTTTAAAAATGCATTTATTTAATTACGGTACATTCGATGGATCTGAAATTTTGATACAATGTATTTTTATCCAAGATCTATCTGTGGTAAAATTTTGAGATCTCTAGGACCATCAGAAGTGGTTTAATTTTACGTTACAAGATTTGACGGATACAACATACAACATAAAAACAGTGTGGGTTAAATAAAAGCGTGTAAAAAACAACCAGATTTTATGGAAAAATGTAACTTTGGTGGTTGAAGTTGACCTAATTATATTTTAATAATCAAGTTCATGTATAGAATATCTGATAATGATATTAATTCTAGATGTACACTTAGTACAAGCTATAAGTGGGGATTACAACGATCCCTCAACTAGTGCACTATGACATGGCAGGGCATTCAAATGTCACATACTACAATTCCCATTCTGACTTGTCACTACGAAGTTGTGAACACTATCAACATAATTAAGACTTCAATGTCACAATAAATAATCAACTTGGCCATACAACTCGTCATACCACTTGGCCATACCCATTGTTCATACGTTTTGTCCATACAACTTAGCCAAGTTCAACCTAATAATTTATTTTCTAATGTAATGAATTTGCGTTTTTAAATATAAGTACTCTAAAGAGATGGGGGATGTCCTGAACAAGTTAAATAAGTAGATAAGTAAATGAGTTCCATAATAAATAATATTCTTTCATAATTTTTTTTAAAAATTGTTTTTTAATGAAAATTTTAATTAAATTGCTGGAATTGAGCAAAAGACGCACTAGATATTAAAATAACAAAGGATTGAAAGATATGGTTTTTTAAAAGTTGTTTGACATTGATTTCCTAAACATACTAAATTTAATTTAAAGATGAAATCAAAAAGTCTGAATCTGTGTCACGGATGACCAATTTTCCTTCATGATCTAGTGTGAGTTATTCGCTGAGGGGTGTGTTGAGGTCGCGTTTTTTGTCCTTGGGCAGGTGTATAAAAAAATGAGAAACATTGTGTCATTGTGAAATGTGTGAGGAGTTACATTGTGGCATTGTGTAGGGCATGTGTGAAGAGTTTTGAAGTATACCTTGTGGTTTTTTGTAGGGCATGTGTGAAGAGTTTTGAAGTATACCTTGTGGCATTGTGTAGGGCATGTGTGAAGAGTTTTGAAGTATACCTTGTGGCATTGTGTAGGGCATGTGTGAAGAGTTTTGAAGTATACCTTGTGGCATTGTGTAGGGCATGTGTTGGCGAACTTGTTTGCCTGATACACCAAAATATAACATTTATGTCGACGTTACCACTATCATATTTTATATGTCCCCAATGGGTCTGCATTACCCCAAAAATTATCTTTTAACCCAAATGTGGTACTTTACCACTGCTAACCAAACCCCTGGTGTAGGGTGCAGGAGGCAAACAACGATAAAGGAACTTTAATTCAGTGTGCTTGTGTTATTTCTGTGTAATGTAAAGATTGTATGAACCTTGGTAGCATGCAGAGGATCCACCTATTAGCACGCTTGTGACAATGCGTAATAATTAATTACATTCTAATAGATTATCTTTCACCAATCTAGTTTTAGCTTTTAAATTGTAGTTATACATCATTTTTATTTCTATGAATTAATTTTAATAAACGA
This sequence comes from Ampullaceana balthica, assembly GCA_944989445.1. Classification (NCBI taxonomy): domain Eukaryota; kingdom Metazoa; phylum Mollusca; class Gastropoda; family Lymnaeidae; genus Ampullaceana; species Ampullaceana balthica. The sequence goes on along the minus strand of CALYLW010001619.1, from coordinate 45,144 downwards.
TAGAGGGATACAAATATTATAAATTTAATAAAATAATGTAAAATAATCTTTTTTTAAATTGGACACGTTAGAATGTATAGTCGTCTGCTAGAGTTGACCTCCACGGCTCACTGGTTTCACTCCAGCCCAAATTCCCGTGTTTACATCAAGGGCAGGGGAGATCAGCGCGTTTCAGTCTGTAAATGTTTGTAAATAAAAGCGTGTCCTTTTAAAAAAAAAGATTTTTTTACATTTTACTTATTTTAAGTAGATTGGTATTAGAGATTTTGAATGAATGAATGAAGGCTTACTGCTATAGTTTTTACTTTGTCAAGAAAAAGCATTCTAGATGTGAGAGACGTGTTGTTGTGTTAACATTTTATGAGCATGCAAGGACGTGACCTAGTATGAAACACGTGGTTTGTGATGTGAACTGTAAGCGTGCGTCGTCATGGACTTGGAGGAGAGCTGACTATAAATGTACGGTTCAAGAGGCAACCGAGGTCGATTGCACAGTTGATCCCAGTTGATTGTATAGAGTGATTAAAGACAGTTGTTAACCAGAACACACAGTGTGTTAAAGTCTTGTTACTTGACCTATAAGTTCTATTACACTAGAGGCGTAATACAATATGCTTCATGTTTTGCAATGAATATGTAATGTTCCAGAGAAATCGAGAATGTTAATTTTCTAGTATATTATATAAAATTATTAGTTTTAAAAAAGATTCTTAAATTGTATTATAAATGGTTTTGGAGTTTGACGTATTTGCTACTTCGAGTTTACTACTTTTTGACATATAGACAATAATAGACATGCTAGTTACACATTTGTATGTTCACGTTTCACGCTTTAAATTGCTGGTAAACTTCAACTTATGGCTTGAGTTAAATTTATTTCAAGTGAATGTTGCTCCTAGACACATAACAATGTTAATGCTACACAGGTAATCCTAGGCAACATACGTGTACGAAGAGGCAACGTGATCCCAGAGTACATCATGGGGTAAACATATGTACTTTAGCAGGAAAGGCAGATCTGCTTATAAAACAAGATGCAGCTCAGCAACTAATCGAACGGCTAATGCTTCAGTTGGGAGTAATATTGTGGCAAAGGAACATGTTCTGGAGAAATGGCTCAAAGGCAAAGCTGATGATACCACGACGCAGCATTTCACCAGATCGTGTCACGAAAAAGCAGCAGGGGTCATTGGTGGGAACTGCCACGTTACTGTCTGACCCCAATACACAATGACTGGACATTGTGTAACAGATAGCATCCTTGTTACGACGTTGTCTGGGTACTTGTAATGACCACAAGGACAGGCTACAACTCAAAGTAACTCCAACACCATTATAACATACATAAGTTTTATTAACGTCCAACAAGGTCCTTCCACACGCAACAACAGCAAATCTCTAACTCCTATAGACTCTCAACCGTCCCTACGTCACGTTCACTATCACTCGTCACATCTTCCCATGCTACGTCATGGTGTTCCATACCATGCGCACTATTCCGCACTGCACCACAGACTCGTACAAACACATACACATCGGGAAAACCCCATTAGCTATAATATTTCCCTGACAATCTTAAAATGACTAGATACCAAAACGGGTCCTCGGGCGCCGCGTATTGGTCTTGCCATACTATGGCAAAATTAATAGAAATATTGGGGATATATGCATATTTAAAAAAACACACACTTTTTTTAAAATTTAATAAAACACACGAGTCAATACGTAAATGTATGTATATTGAGAAGGATGTATCTTATCAGCTATTTGTTTATTCTTCGTTAATTGAAGACAGCTTATTGGAGTTGAAAAAGAAAAAAAACAGTTTCGCAATTTTACTATGCTAAATATTTTGAGAACATATTGTGTTCCACTGTTTTAATGCTTCAAAACATTTGTTCCGCTAAAATGTAATATAAAAATAGAACATTACTCTTTGGGCTATGTCGATTTCAGGTTTTAGAAATGACAAGCCCAATATAGCAAGGCTGAGGAGAAGTGACACGTCTATGTGCCGTTTGCTCTGCAGTGATTGGGTTATGTGGACAGGCCATGCAGCTATCAAGCTGCTTTAGAATATTTGTATGGTGATACTTGTATGTTCAGACTCACCGCGGGATTTGTAGGACTGCTCATACGCGATTGATAACTCTACCTTTCAAAAAGAATGTCACAATAGTGTCACATTCTTATAAACCAGCTTGAAGGTTTGATTATCAAACGTTCAATAATCATTGTATTGGCCCTGATGACAATCGTCAAAGTCGTGATCTCAACCATCTTTTACTGCAATTCTTGAACTGAGTTAATGGTGCCTTATCCTGTCTCAAGGGTCACGTGCCGGCTAAAACATTTGTTTACAATACATCATCACTTACTTAAGTATGAAAGATATCAAACAGCCCAAAACAAGAAATGCATACGTTGCGTCAAGAGTTTGCTATGCCAATAGATACTTAGATTATGTCATTTTTTCATTATGACAGATGTCTGTTTATAAGACTTACATCATCTCTTAACATTGACATTCAATAATTACATCTTTAATTAAATCTGGCACATTAAAACTTACACATTCTATCAACTCTGACACATTAAAACGTACAAGTTCACTCAAAGACACCCTAAAGCAGGGGTTCCCAACTTTTTTGTACTCTAGAGCACATTCTAAAATATCGTTAGGTTGGCGGGCATCACCTATTTTTAATCGACAAACTCCTTACATAACTTCTCATTTTCCCATAATTTATTTTCTTATCGTCATAATTTATTAATAAATATTAATCTAAAATGTTTCAAAATAATAAAATTATTATTCAAATTGCATACACACAGAGAAATGTTTTTACAAAACGTAAACAAAGTAAACCCCCCTCCCCCCCCACACACACGCAAATACAAAGATAACATTTTATTAAAAAATATATCAGTATGTCAATGTGATCTTTGGCATTGCATATCATTGGCCAGTGCCTCACAATTAGGAGAGTATGACGATAATCCTGTTAACAAACAATTATAAAGATGCTCATCGGTGAGTCGAGATATAAATCCTGATTTTATTAAATTAATGTTTGAAAACAATAATTCGCATAAATGCCTCGAACCGAAAAATGATTCTATTTTATATGCCGCTTTTATCAAAAATGGGAACTTTTATCTGTACACTGTATTCCAAAAGTCATCTGATATTAAGGATTTTAGCAAAATATCATTCTTAAGGTCCAAAATTGCTAACTCTAATTCTTCTTCCGTCTTACCTTGAACATAATATGCAATACATGCGTCCATTTCCATTACAATTATTTGGCACGTAAAAGGATTGATACAGAAGGACACAATTGGCTCAATATGTGTAAACTGCAAAAATCTCTCTTCAAACTGTTTTTTTTAAAGACTTGAAGATGCTTAATAAATAATGACCCGTTTAATTCATTGTTACCTAGCATTTTCTTCATATGTGGGAAATGCACGAGAGAATGTTTATGAAAAAATTATGTCTCTGTCGAATAGTGGCGGGCACATACGAATCGTTCCGCGGGCGCCAAGGTGCCCGCGGGCACGGGGTTGGGAACGCCTGCCCTACAGGGACATGTTTATTTCCCTCCTCTGCCTGATAATTCCCCTTTGAAGGGATACTTCTCAGTTGGGCAAAATCGTGTTCCAATATGCCATTGAATTACTTCGCCCTAATCTTTGAGAACTAAACACATAGACACCAAAGCTTTAGAGGCATTCAATAATCCAAAAATTGAGTTCATACTTATTAAAAACTTATAATTTCCTTACACGTTTAACATCAATCAGCATTTCCGTCAGGGCAGCTTTACATTTGTTTATATTTATTGTATGATGGAATAAACAGTCAGGCGATGGTACAATGAGAAGGTAGTTACCATCCACCAAGTCGTAGTGAAGCTATCGTGAGTCACATGAGGTCGTACCCCTTTGTTATTTGATTTAGTGATCCAGGTGTTAAAAAATACAACAAAGAAAAACACTGTACACAAAATAATTATTAGATAACATCTAGACAACGATAATCAATGAATTTATTAAGAAAGTCTTTATGGCTTATGGAGATAGATTTTATTTTAACTCTGTCTCTATCATCGGAGACAATCCATTTATCCCATGATTACTACCTTTTAAAACTTAATTTGAAATATTTATAGTCCATCCACTATTACAAAGTATTTTTAACTGCGTTTACCTATGATACAAAGTTACAAAGTTACATGTTACAAAGTTTTACCTATTGTCCATTGTAAATAACTTTTAACTACTGTCCAATGTTACTGTCTTTTAACTACCTACTGTTTACTGTTGTTATGATATATTAGCTATTGTCCACTGTTACTATCTTTTAGCTACCGTCCACTGTTACTATCTCTTAGCTACTGTCCACTGTTAATATCAGTCAGCAACTGTCAACTGTTACTATCTGTTAGCTACTGCCCACTGCTACTATCTGTCAGCTACTGTCCACGGTTACTATATGTTAGCTATTGTCCACTGTTGGTATCTGTCAGCTACTGCCCACTGTTGCTATCTGTTAGCTACTGTCCACTGTTAATGTATATTAGCTACTGTCCACCGTTACTATCTGTTAACTGCTGTCCATTGGAACTTTCTGTAGGTAATGTTAACTGCATGAGAAGCTGCTGTGAAATTATCACTGAATAGAATTACTTCATTTTTCACACTGGTTTTTAAAGTTAATATCTAAGAAATTATAAATATAAAATGATTTAAAAGCAAGGAAAATTTTTCTATGAAAATTGTTTCACGTTTAAATGCAGTTTAAAGAAAAATATGGCAATTAATTTATTTTTAAAGTTTTCCATAAATTTGATGGTGTGTAAGGTTTATATAAAAGAGAACAAAATATCCTCCGTACGGTAGGAGCGGCAATAACGTATACAATAAGATAAAATACGAGCAAAATTGGTTTGTGTATTTATTGCCAATATTAAAATTATCTATTTTAGTTGTGCTCAATGTTCCCTTTAAGCTGCTAGGCTGCGCAGATATCTGACCGACGCCGTGCATCAATTTAGAATTACCGAGCAGCAATTATGTAAAATATTGAGCAATATTGCATGCAGTGCATTTTTGCACACCTTTTTCTTTACTTAGCACTCGGACCTACAAACCTAAAAATAAACATTGGTCTTGATTCTTGATGGGGCAGGTAAGTATGGTTTAGTTGATGTGGCAGGTAAGTATGGTTTAGTTGATGTGGCAGGTAAGTATGGTTTAGTTGATGAGGCAGGTAAGTATGGTTTAGTTGATGAGGCAGGTAAGTATGGTTTAGTTGATGTGGCAGGTAAGCATGGTTTAGTTGATGTGGCAGGTAAGTATGGTTTAGTTGATGTGGCAGGTAAGTATGGTTTAGTTGATGTGGCAGGTAAGCATGGTTTAGTTGATGTGGCAGGTAAGTATGGTTTAGTTGATGTGGCAGGTAAGTATGGTTTAGTTGATGAGGCAGGTAAGTATGGTTTAGTTGATGAGGCAGGTAAGCATGGTTTAGTTGATGTGGCAGGTAAGCATGGTTTAGTTGATGTGGCAGGTAAGTATGGTTTAGTTGATGTGGCAGGTAAGTATGGTTTAGTTGATGTGGCAGGTAAGTATGGTTTAGTTGATGAGGCAGGTAAGCATGGTTTAGTTGATGAGGCAGGTAAGCATGGTTTAGTTGATGTGGCAGGTAAGCATGGTTTAGTTGATGTGGCAGGTAAGTATGGTTTAGTTGATGTAGCAGGTAAGCATGGTTTAGTTGATGTGGCAGGTTAACATGGTTTAGTTGATGTGGCAGGTAAGCATGGTTTAGTTGATGTGGCAGGTAAGCATGGTTTAGTTGATGTGGCAGGTAAGCATGGTTTAGTTGATGTGGCAGGTAAGCATGGTTTAGTTGATGTACTAGATAAGCATGGTTTAGTTGATGTGGCAGGTAAGCATGGTTTAGTTGATGTGGCAGGTAAGCATGGTTTAGTTGATGTACCAGGTAAGCATGGTTTAGTAATTGTGGCAGGTAAGCATGGTTTAGTTGATGTGGCAGGTAAGCATGGTTTAGTTGATGTACCAGGTAAGCATGGTTTAGTTGATGTGGCAGGTAAGCATGGTTTAGTTGATGTGGCAAGTAAGCATGGTTTAGTTTATGTGGCAGGTAAGCATGGTTTAGTTGATGTACCAGGTAAGCATGGTTTAGTTGATGTGGCAGGTAAGCATGGTTTAGTTGATGTGGCAGGTAAGCATGGTTTAGTTGATGTACCAGGTAAGCATGGTTTAGTTGATGTGGCAGGTAAGCATGGTTTAGTTGATGTGGCAGGTAAGCATGGTTTAGTTGATGTACCAAGTAAGCATGGTTTAGTTGATGTGGCAGGTAAGCATGGTTTTAGTTGATGTAAAAGGTAAGCATGGTTTAGTTGATGTGGCAGGTAACCATGGTTTCTTTGAAGAAATGATAAACTAACTAGATAGAAATTTCAGAGAATACAAAAAGTGTATGCGTTCCATCAAAAACGTCTGTATTTTCTCCACATCTGTATCTCCAGATGCTTCCGTTGATCTCTCGTTAAATTATTAGATGAGTGGGAAGCAAAGAAAATATAAAAATGCTTTTTTAAAAAACTTTTCGCTCTCTTTCTTTGATGGTAAAACTTTACTGCTGTCTAGCAATATTGGCACAATTAATGTAAACGTCCTCTTCAACATTGTAGGTTCCCATAGGTTTCATTTTCATACAAATCCATTGGTGACTCCATTATTTCATCGTATTCATTTTCAACTGAAAAAACACACATAAATATTGAGAAACCTTTTGGAAAAAAAACTATTTAAATCATCTTGAATCCAAAATGAAAAAAGATACAGTTGAAGTAATTTTTTTACCTCTATTTAACAAAAAAAATATTTCATCTGCATGTTGAGAAGACAAGCAATAAAACTTGAATTATTTGAACCAGCAACCTGTGATAAGTGATAAGGTTGTAGGTTGTAGGTAGGGGTAAAGATAGTGTACCAATTTTGAGAAATGTAATATTCAGTTTATAAATAAATGTAATCAGAAACTAAAGAATTTCATCTAAGTTCATCCGAACAATAAAATATTAAATATTTTTAAAGGGAACTTCTTTCCATAATAGGCTCATTTCAAGGAAGAATTGTTAGTTAAAGAAGCCGTCGCCTTATTTCATGAGAATGAAAACATAACATACACTTATGAAATGCATGTAATCTTATAGCTTCATATCAAATATATATGTTTTTGGTATTCTGAAAAATATTAAGCCTACTGTCTTACTGAAAACAAAATTTCCACCTGCTAATTTTAATTGTTAAGCTAACGTCAAGCAAAGTTATCAATTTTTAAAAAAAAATTTATAACATGGTCAATGCATAAAACCATCAATTGATACCAGGATAAGAGAGTACTCGCTAAATGTAGAGTTCAGGTTGATATCTAGGCTACGCATAAAAGGCTCTTGCACGTGTCTGGATGTCATCTGTATAAATCTAACTGTGGCTTAGATATCACGTGATCTAAAGTACTGCCACTCTCGGGACAAAATATTGATAATTTCTTGATCTTAGGGATAAGAGCTTTAAGCGATAGCAAACAATGCACATACAACTTCTATAGTATTGTTTATTCAGGGTGAAATTATAACATCGCACATAGAAATAACAACCGCATGATGGTGACTTTAGTTTTCAAAAAGTTACTTGTTCATTCTAAATAATGATAAATAACGTCATGGTTCAGCTATCCACAACCCACTTGGAGTTGGAGAGTATGAAAATTAAAAGAGTTGCTCACATACACTAGAAACAAGCATATTTGTTAGTTCACCACACGAGCACATATTATTAATTTTGTTTGTTTTATTTCCAAAAACAGAAGCTATTAATTTCATTGCGGTACACAAGTTTATCACATGTAGAATGCAACTGGGCTCTATGACAATTAAAACGAGAAACATTCACGGACCTAGCGGTGACTTTAACTCAATAATTAGCTGTTACTTGACATTCAGAAAAGACGAAAGGAAGTGTTTACATTATGATCTCAAACAATCTTTAGAGCATATCACAGTAAAGTCGACGCGGCAAAAAAATTACCAGGGATGCTATGGAAACTTTATTTACAACCTGTGGCCAGTTTATTACTAAAAGTAGTTGCTACGAAATTATGAAGCCAATATTAATGAGGTTTTTCTGTAGTGAGAAGCATCAAACATGTATACAAGTATATTTTAAAAAGCAAATAGTGCGCAAGAATTACATATGATTATATGAAAAACTACTTAGACATAAAACAGTTTGTTCATTCCTCGTGAAACTTTTTAAAGATTATTTTATTAAATTCGACTGATTCGGCGAAGGAGACGATGGGAAAATCATAAACCACTTTTGAGTGTACACAGAACTCAAAATAAAAAATATTTCTCGTCTATTTGAATGACTCTCTGCCAGGTAAAAAGATTCGAAAGCAGAAAGAATCTCCACACCGTTCTTTGAATACTACTTGACAGCTATGCCATTGCGGAAAAACAGATAGGATTTATTCAAACGGATGAAGAATGAAAACAGTATTTTTTTAAAACTGTACTTGTCCCGATTAAACAGAGATAACTTTGTGTCTCAAAATTTAAATTCTGAAGAATTATAAACAAGATATAACAAAAACAATGTATGAAGACTCCTTTTAAAATGGACAACTGTTTAGAAAATACTTAAAATGAGTGTCGTTTGCAAATCAACGGATTTCATTAACTATGACACTGACCTCCAGATGACCAATTCTTTGATTAAGCCGTATGGGATCAAGATGAAAAATGAAGAGTTGAGAATGTAATGAGAGAGAGCTAGCAAACATTCACAGCTTCAAAGACTATACAATTAACCACAAACACCAATCGTGGTTGCGAGTCGCATAAAGTTTCTCTGATGAATAACATAAAAATGAAATAAAAATGTGTAATATCGCACGAATGAGTTTGAAATTGGAGATAGTGATTGGCCAACAATTAGGATGATGATACTAAATTTAAAAAAAAGAGAATTACCAAACTGTCCTTGTCAAGTAAACATTGTACAACCTCATTGGAAAACTAAATACAAACATATTGATGAAAACGAATCAGCGTAGAAGAGTTATCAATGATTGAATGCTGAACACAGTGTACTATTAATATCTGACAGTTTCTTTCTATTCTCAAGAAAATCGTTTCAGTAGAACATTCTGATGAAATCGAAATTTTGCAGGACTTAAATTACGCCTACGTATCACGTCCTTAGCTAAAATGGAACAATGATTGTCCCATTATATGAAAAACTATTTTAAACACAAATACTTTAAAAGGTAATGTAACTTCATAATGAATTAAGAATGCCTACATAAGGACATTTGAATGCGAGTTCATGTCTGATTCAATACCTGCACAATCTGCTTTGATTCTAGGAATTATCAGAACAAGTTCAGAATTGAACTTCTCATTCAAGCTTTCCAAAAAAAACTTCCAGGGCAAATGTGTTGCAGAAGAACAATAAACACGAGCGAGAGATAAACAATTGCTGAGATATTTCAATGGGTTAGGCCTAGTGAGATTTGACCCAAGGAATGTGTATCGTTGAATTAAAGAGTGTACAATTATTTTAACATTTGAAATTAGATTTATTTTCAAAAGCATTGACTAGAAGAAATTTTAATGATGTTCAAATTCATATGTGTAGGTTTTTTTCATATTCACCAATGTATCCTTGATATTGAAGTATTTCATTTATTTTATACATAAAATTAATCCATGGATTTTATGTAGGTCCTTCTTACATTTGGGAAACCAAGTCAGTCAGCGAGGCATGTATGCGGAGAATTTACTTATCTAATTATTTGTGTTGGACTGCTTTTACTTTGCTAGAAATAACTGGATCCCCACAAAATAACTTTACTAAATATATGTAAACATTATATATGTTAAATGTAAGTAGCTAATCTGCTATGCACACCTACGTAGATTACATTTATTCCTATATTGTCATGAAACACTTACCTTTTTTTTCAACGTTGTCGTCAGTGGGAAGTTCAGAAATTCTTCTGCCCATATACGTATTCATCACAGACTTAACGTTATCGTCAGTGGGAAGTTCAGAAATTCTTATGCCCATATACGTATTCATCACATTCGTATCTGACTGTTTAGTTGACTTTAATGAACTCCAACGGTCACTGGGAGGAGTTTGGCGGCTTAGATAAAAGAGGAACAACTCTTCTAATAATTTATGAGAACATGAATGATATTTCCTACGATTCTCAAAACAATTTTAGCTACTTTTTCAACTTTGAACTAATGTTTACTTGATAATATATACAATTCCTTTCGCTTCGAAAAAGTCATAAAACAAATAAATATATCACGTTATGATATGGTATTGATGAGTATCTTTTAAATTTATTAGCTAATAAACAGGAACATTATTTTATCGGTTATTGTAAAAGACAGTTGCTATAACGCCATTATAGGGCTGCACATGTTCTCATAAAATAAAAGGTGGTTAGGTAAATAAAATTGCGACAAGTCCAAAGGTCTGTAGCAGAGTTTCTAAAACTGTGGTCCGTGGATCACTGGGGATCCGCGACACATCTTCAGGGGTCCGATAAAGAGGTCGACAATATCATTTATAAAACGTGTCGGTAAAACGACACTTTTTCGGATCTTGTGAAGTTGCCAAAATTTATTCATCAGCTCGTCCACAAGTAGTTGTTAAGATATAAAATTATGTATTTATGTACTTCGGTACTCATTCTTGGATCCTTCTGTCATTGTCGAAAATTGGTGCAAAACTTCCATGTCGATGTGATAGGTGATAGTATTTACTTATCCAGTGATGAAATTGGTTATTTGTGTTTTACTTCATGGTTTCTTAACAATTCTTTGAGGTTTTACTCATATTTTAAAAAACTAATCAGAGAAGAAAAACGCGATATGAAATAAAAATTAGTGATCGGTGAGTATATTATTATAACCCACTGACCTGTTTCTTCTCTTCCTGACGACCAGCGTCACACCAACAGTGATGCCAATGAAAATGATCGCAGAAGCAACAGTGACTCCAGCTATCAGAACAATGTTTGGTGACTCTTTCCCTTATAGATATTATACAAAATTAACATATTTTAATCATCCTTCAAAGAGTTTAAAATCTCACTTTTCCCCATAAAAGTTTTGTGCAATTTCATGATTCAATGTGACCCATATAAAGTTAAACAACTTCATTTTGCTTCTAGCTATTGAAAAGCTGAGTGATAAGTGAGTTAAATATAAAAAGGAACACTCTACACGACAGCAAACACATTTTTTGTGGTCCCATAACCTCGTGGTCGTAGGGGATTCTAATTTTTTCATTAGAACTTTTCTCGGGGCTTGGTTGACCTGGCGACATCCATCTTTTTTCCAGGTCAGTGGATGCCTTTTTAGCAATAGTCATTCATCACATTTTTATCCCACGCCCCACAGCTTGTGAGGCGATCGCACTAATAACTTCCCTATCCAGCTGCATTACACAGACGGAAACACACTAAACAAAATACAACATACAGTTCCAATACTCAACGTCAAACTAAACAATACACAGCCAAAAGTATACAACACATATCAAATAACTTTAAACATGTTGTACAATTACAAACAGCATACACATGTTTTTTTCGTCATCCACATATAATATTAATAGTATACACATTTTTGAGATGTTATGGTATTAAAAGTGTACCTGACTCAATCTTAAAACTTCCCATGACGTCATCACTGCCATGTCCACCTTTATTGTACGCTGTTATCGTGTAGCTGTAGCGTGTGTCTGGTGTTAAATCTTGGATGGTCAACTCTGGGGTCAACACGTCATATGACCTGGCGCCAACAGTTATGACGTATCGTGACACCCTCCCTTTAGACGGTCCAAATCTCAGGACGTAAGATGTGTTAAGTACCTCTATGGAACTTTCGTTGATTTCACCTGGTCGGCCTGGTACTGTTAATTATGAAATTTTGTTACGAAATATCTGAATATGAAATGTTTCATTTCATTAGGTGTGCTGGAGGAGGTGGGAGAAAGGTATGGCGAGCTAAAGGTACATTGATAAATGTGAACAATGAACGTTCAATGACAACCATTAGATAAATCATTTAACCTTGAAACACTAGAGAATAGAACAAAGATAAGTAGTAATAGCATATAAGGCAATTGAATATAACTTGGAAATAAAACACAAAGTCAACGCTCAGATGGGCATATGGATAAAAACGCTTTCCTTATTCCTTATGTATGAACAAAGAAATCGAAATTCTCGTTTTTCCCGTCTTGAATTCTAGCGTAGAATGTATTTAGAAACAATTTAGGTAATCTAACACTCTATTAAGATTTAATACTCAATTAAAAATGCAAAGTTAGACATAAAAACATGGATAAGCTAAGGACGCAATAATCTTCTGTATAGAAAGAATACCTGTTACAGATAAGATAGATGACTAAATTTTAAGATGACAGTGTATCCGCAAGTCATACAATACATTATTTCATGTCGCCTGGTCACTGTTAGGAGATATTCTAGTATTAACGAGTTAGTCTGCATCATCACAATAAAGTAATGGGGGTGAGACTGCAATCAGGCTTTTAAATAGGTAAATGTATAGTATAAAAGCAGGATATTAGTAGGCCTGACAGGACGTAACACAACAGCGAATGTTTCGGCAAAGAGCCTTTATCAACGGACAAATAGTACACAAATGAAACAAATAAAACGAAATAATATTTAAAAAAACACTTAGATGCGGAGAAATCCAAGTAGTCCAGTAGAGATAAAGTAAGGAGAGAAAAGTAAGAGCTTATATAGGAAAGGATAGGGTGAGTGTGGCCAATCAATCAGCTTGTCAGTGCGAACACAACGTTGATCCCATTTGGTGTAAGAGTCCCATACTCATGGATTAGTCTATTCTCCAGACTGACCCTGCCGGGTGTGTTTGTACATGAAACCAAGGCGGTGACAGACATGTCATCGACGCCCATGTGGTCACGTCCATTGAAGTGTCGGGAGACCGGACACTGTTTGTCTTGTTAAATGGCACGTACATGCTCAGCGATACGGCAGGAGAGTAACCTCCCCGTCTGACCACTGTACTTCAAAGGACAGCGCTTACACACAATGGTGTAGACCACATTGCGGCTGGTAGAAAGATAGTCATTCCTAATCTAGAATATCCCCTTAAGTAAGACAATCTGGTCCGTCTGGGTAACAAAGGGAAATGTCTTGCAGCAATTACGACCACATGGCTTGGTGCCTAGATGGGAGGACGGAATATGCAGACGGCTACGAACTAACAGGTCTCGCAGATTTTTGTCCCTCCTGAATACAATGAGGGGTGGGCTGGAAAATATGTTTGTCTCAGGGTCCGCGAGGAGGATGGTGCGGTTTTTCAAAAATATTTCCTTGGCTCTGATGTTGTGGGGATGGTAAGTGAGCACCAATTTGCTCCTTTCATTACTATCACTGGAGCGTGATACAAAGGCGTCCGTTGAGGAAGGCTCTTTGCCGAAACGTTCGCTGTTGTGGTACGTCCTTTCAGGCCTACTAATACTCTGTTTTTTATACTATACATTTACCTATCATCACAATAATCAAGTTTTAATTTTTACAAATGTCCAGAAAATTTACAACCGTTCCATTGTATCACAGTTATCTATATAAGGGACAGCTCAAGTGTAGCAGAGGCTTGCATATTATTCATGGAAACACGACAAATAGTGATTTTATACAAAACAGGACTGCGGTAAAACTTTTAAATTAACATATTTCTAATTAAAGTTGCTTAAGATGTCATACAAAATTGAACTGCCATTAAGTATCATACAACGTTCAAATGAAAAACAAGATTTACAAGGATTAATGTGATTAAAACATTAGTAGTTAATTTTTTTACATAATAAATTAATATACAATTTTTCAAGCTAATTTTTCAATAAACCCTTTGATGCATCTTGTTTACATTACATTAAAGTTAAAGTCATGTATTAAGAAACTTACACAATTTGACATCGTCTACTTACATGTTTCCACGGTAAAATTCGTAGACAATGTTGTGTCATTGTAGTAGACCAGGCCTTGTATTATTGCCAATACTGTAAAGTTGTATTCTGTTCCTGGTGTTAGCCCTTGTACTAACAAACCACTTGGACTGGCTACCACTGCTCCAAAGTCGCTACTATTATCTGTGGCTACCCAGGCTACCTGATATTTTACTTGTTGAGTTGTTGCAACACTGGTGGAATGAGATGTAACATTCGAGGTTTTGATGTGAGGAGTCTTGGTCAGGGCTACCAAAAGTGTGGGATCTGGTAACAAAAATATGCAAACCGTCATTTTAGCATTCACGTAAATATAGATGCCCGGTTAATGATCACTGTTATATACTTTCTACGCCAAAGTAGGGTATCTATGTAAAGAAGGTCACAGTTGTATAACTATAAATCACGTAGATAGTACCACTCTATTATATATAGCCATTTGTTTGCAATATTCTCTTGTTTCCAGTTGTGCCTACCTGCAAGAATGCGCGTGCAATTGTGTGTTTGTGTGTGTGTCTATGTACTATCGTGTACTTGTTGATATTCTATTATGGCATCTATTCATTAGAAGTATGTTAAAAATTAACATAATCTAAAAAGAAATAAGCTATCATGTCTTAAACACGTGAACTATACAAAACTATAATCAAATCAACGACAAAGCAAATCATTCATAGAGAGAATATTGATTTAATATATACATATTTACATAAACAAATGTACAAACATGTTAGACAGCGAGTCCCGTTGTTATACCACCCTGACAGGCAGAGACACCTTGTGACACGCATCTTGTCAGGTTTACACACTAAATCTGACTTCCACCTGCACATCCTGGGTACTTGAGTGTCGCATCTGCTTGTTTCACCCAAGACTAAAATAAACATTAAACATATAAAGAAATTTTAAAACCCAGTGGTAAACTAAGCTAGAAACTCATTTTAAAACTCACATCGTGCTGATAAGGAAAACTATTGACGACGAGATAATGAATAAACTTAATAGGGGAAAATGTATGTATCATAGTTTATTAATGACAAAAATTAGCAATCATTTCCAATTCTATTTTTCCTTTAATATCATTATATTGTTAGTTAAATTATATATCTCTATTGGATATTAAGCACACGTTTCATCCTTCACATAAACTTGAAGATAAAGCAAAACTGACAAACTAAAGAAACTAGTGAATTAAGTGTAGCAAGCAATATTTCAAACAAGTAAAGAGAAATACCAACAATCGCGGGCAGTACATTTGTTATGCAACGTAACGCTTGAGTCAACACTATAAGTCTGTAATTAGGTATATTTATTTTGAGTTAATTATATTTACACTATGATGCTGATGAAAAGTTAAAAGGTAATAGAAAACAATACCTTCAACACAAGACCGTGTTGCTTTATTGTAGTAATAGTCATGTGGACACACACAATTCTCGTATAAACAAGATGGCCGCTGGACGCACGGTGTGGAAGTGTTACACACAGAGGCTACAGGGATTTCTTTAACAGAAGAAATGCAGGATTATTATAAATAACATTAAGTTGATAGCTGATGGTTGTTAGATGCAAGGTACAAATAAAACATTCACATCATTGACGCAGTAGGAAATCAGATTCTAAGTCCGTTGCTGACTTCAAAGTCTACGTCAGTTGTTTGGACCTAAGAGTTCTTCTAAGTTGTCAGGACCAGTTATGTTAACCCAAGGTGCAAAATTTTCCCAGGCAGGAGTAAAAATTTTCCCAAATTATACTAAAAATTTCCGCATGCATTCAATTCTGTTGGCGAAGCAATCTCAAATATTCCCATATTTTAGGCCAAATCCTCATCAATTCCCATTTCTATAAATTTGCCTAATTTGACTAAAAAAAATTCCCACGATTTGGGAAATTTCCCAGGAGTTAACAGCACTGGTCAGGACCTAAGTGTTCTTGTCATTTGTCAGGACCTAAGTGTTCTTGTCATTTGTCAGGACCTAAGAGACTCATTCCGCTGAATTAATCTTAGATTTTCATTCCGTTTTCACAAACACACAAGCTAAGATAATTTTTAATGTAAATTTTAAAATAAGTCAACAAATATTACTTACCTTAAAAAGATATTTGCTCTTTTTAACAGTATTTAAAAGAGGATTAATTATTATTTCCTACCCATAATGCCATAGCTTGCCATGAATCCTGAGTACTCGTTTGATCCATCAGTTTTGAAGTCCACATGAAGGTAATTCCCAGTGGATGTGAATATTGGTGGAGAATTATTGTTTGAACAGAACTTAGCTAGCAACGTGTTGTTTGTGTTTTTCCCGTCATAGACACTGATAGGATCGTGGCACCCACTCTCAATTGTTACATTAAAAAAACTGTGAGCAAAAAATTAACAAATACAAGCAATACTGATTAGACATACGTTAATGTAACTAACATTTAATTTTGTTTTTATTTTGAAAAAAAAACATTAATCATTATTGGTGATACAATAAGGTGAATAAAAATTTAAACGCAAGACAGTGTACTTATATTTTAAACACTCGAAAGTATTGGAAACATCAAAAAGCAATCAGACTCTTAGAGCGTGAGTCAAATTTTCCTACGAAAGTTCTCAGTGTGGTTTGACACAGAAAGAAGTCCTTCGGTGTGGACTAGTTTGAAGTAACTGTACCCGAGTCATGTAATAGGCTTCCCATCTTGTTTGGAGAATGTAACGACTAAGAAAATTTAATAAAAAACTAAATACTTTGCTTTTTAAGGTAAGTTGTGTGGGCTCACTAGTGGGCTTAATTAATGTTGTCCTTTATAGTGCATTGGAATAACAGCGTATCGTAGTGCATCCTTATTTTATCCATTCTTTATTTATATACAGCGCAATGAACTCAGATTATGGTTTATGTCCCGTACTATATAAGTTCTCAAAGTATTAGTTTTTATTATAATTTTTATTATTATTATTATAGATAGATTAATAGATTGACAATTAGCTAGATATATAGATAGATGAATGGAATATTGATGGTTTGATTTATTGATTAAATGATTAATTGATTGATTGATTTAATACTGATTATAACATAAATAGTAATAAATGTTTGACGTAAAACATCATTTACCGTAAATAAATGAAACTTTCTGGTCTCCCAATTATGGTCCAGGAGAAGTAGGAACTCGCCAGGTACTTTTCTGGATAACCAGGACTGACGATGTAACCATGACGTGGCTCAGTTATGGTTGTATTGTAAGCTAAAAAGAAATAGTTTTGTAAATACAACCAAAATATATGAAATAACAGGCTTGTTATGAATCTCTATGAGTTTATAGGTGATGATTTTTAGATGCAAGATAAAATTAGAACATTCTCATCATTGACGCTATAGGTTATCAGACTCCTTGTCCGTTGCAGTCTTCAAAGTCTACGTCCGATCTAATGGTTATTTTTACTTGTAAGGACCTAAACGTTTTTATTACTTGTCCGGACCTAAGTTTTTGTGTCAGTTTTCAGGAACTAAATATTTGACATTGAGATGGCATCAATGACCCTGAATTTTCACTCTTATAGGCCCCCTCGGGAAATTCTGCGGCAAAGTTTTTCCTCTCCACCAGGAGAAACTAGCCGACGGAGACATCCCGAGGTGATCCCCTCGGAGAGGGTAGTCTGGGCAGCGTTAGGCACGTTCAAAGACTGCATCTCAAGGTTGTAGAATTTTCTTTATTCGACCTGCTATAACGGCGGCGCTACCACGGTAAAGCGTACGGGTATATGTCCAAGGACTGTTGAAAGATAGGGGGACATCATTGTAGCCTGCCATACAGGGTGCGGGCAACTACCGTAGCCAACCACATAGTGTTGGGTAAGGTCACCCATATTTTGAAGATGTCAACAGAGCTGACGTCCGCCGAGTTATTCTCGGCACTTATTCTAAATCGTACGGGAACTCTTGCCCTAAACAGTGCCACTGACTGTGTGAAAGGAGGACGAAACGGTCGCTTTGAATGACCCGACCCTCAATCTATTTAGAACAATGTTGGAGAAGGATTTTTTTTTAAAAATGTATTTTCGTATGACTCCTGTAATTTTAGCAGCAATATGTAGATAGCAATTGTTTTGTTTAGTTTCAGAATTATAAATTAATGTAATCTAGAATGATAATTAATGGGGTTTTCCCGCTTTGTGAATGCTAATG
Source organism: Ampullaceana balthica (assembly GCA_944989445.1). Taxonomy (NCBI): domain Eukaryota; kingdom Metazoa; phylum Mollusca; class Gastropoda; family Lymnaeidae; genus Ampullaceana; species Ampullaceana balthica. The sequence goes on along the minus strand of CALYLW010001619.1, from coordinate 26,848 downwards.
TTAGACTGTTGTGCGGTGCGCATTATATTTACACGTTCTTAGTGTGAATCTAGAATGATTTCCCTTGAATGAAAAAATTGGAAATTCTTTGTTGGAAATTGCGTTTAAATACTCATTCGAGATTTTATGACTTGTTCTTTCCGTTTTCACAAGCACAGAAATTAAATTAATCTTTAATGTAAAAAAAAATTCACTTTTTCAAAACCGTATTTTAAAGAGGATGAATTACTATTTATTACCATTAACTTCATAGCTTGCCAGGAATCCTGAGTACTCGCCTGATCCATCAGTTCTGAAGTTAACGTGAAGATAGTTCCCAGTAGACATAAACAGTGGTTGAGAATAACTGTTTGAACAGAGCTGAGCTAGCTTCCTGTATTGTGTGTTTTTCCCGTCATAGATACTGATAGGATCGTAACACGAAGTGGAGCTCTCAATCGATACATTCAAGAGACTGTGGGAACAAATTGAGCAAATAATAGCAATAATTATTAGACCTAAGTTTATTTATGATTCATTTGATTTAGTTTTTAATAAATTTGGTTGGTTCAAATCATTATTTATAATACAATAAAGAGTTTAGATGTTTAAACACAAAACATAATACTTTCACTTTAAACGCTCGAAACATCAGAAAACAGAGACTTAACACGTGTAACGAAACTATCCTAAATGTTCTCAGTGAGGTTTGACATTTGAAGCAACGGCACCCCGAGTTAAGAAATAGCCTTTCCATTTCATATGGAGAACGCTTTGACTACCAAACATTAAAAAAAATATCAAAATAAGTTTTTTAAAATTAAATTTTAACTTAAGTTTTGAAAGTCAGAGTACAAAAGAAATCATTCTAGCAGGGAAACATCGCTATAAAAAAATATTTTCTTATCTTATCTGTTACAGAAGCTCCTTCATACAGAATATTTTTGCGTCCTAATCTTATACGCGGTTTATGTCTAGTCTTGTATTTTTATTAGCGTTTTAAATGTTATTAGAGTGTAGTTTTTCCTAGTTTCATCAGGCAACTAATGCCACATTCAAATTCCAGACCTATTTATTATGTGTTCTATTAATTTACAAGTAATACCAGTAAGTGAAACAGGCCTTTAATTAACAGCTTCTGATTTATCAACTTTTTTAAAGATGATAGTCACGTTAACTAGTTTCCAATCCTGTGGTATTTACCCTGATATAGAGATGCTTGAAAAAGTACTTCAAAGTTTGGATCAGTTCGTTGTGGAGTCATTTCAGAAACCTTGCTAGTAATAAATCTGGAACAGTTGTTTTGTTTCTTTGAAAGTCAATGTGAAGTTTACTTATGTGAGTCACATTTACGGGTAGGTAGCCGATTTCGTTCATGTTATTTAATTTTATTAAAACCTCATTGTTACATATTGCTGAAAATGCTGATGCAAAAAAAAAGATTTGGTTAGAATTTTATTTTTGGTCTCATTATTATTACAGATATCATTGTTTCTGCCTTTTAGTGTGGCTATGCCTGTAGGTTTCTTTTTTAGACTTAATAATAAAAAACAAAAACAGTAATTGACATTTTTTGTTTTAATAAGTTATTTCCCCTGTCATTTGTTGCCATTATATGTGTTAAAATTAATAGTTAATTAAACGATTAATTTTTAAAGATTGATCGAACACAAAATTTCTAATCAGTACAAGCCATAATATATATATATATATATACACACATATATATATACCTATATATATATATATATATATATATATATATATATATATATATATATATATATATATATATATATATATATGTCTATCTATGGCATCCGTCCATCCTCATGGGATGATGGCGTTTCCTCCTGCTCCTCTACCCCCCTTCCCCTTTCTCCTGGCCCTTTTCTTCTCGCTCTTGACTGTAAGGGAAGCTTCCGCGACTTGGATGCCCTCGCGTACTTTAGCCCGCCAGGAGGTGCGCTCCTCAGCAATGGTTTCCCACGTTTTATGGTCTATTTGCGCCAGACTCATGTCTTTCTTGCAGACATCATTGAAGCGCAAGCAGGGGCGTCCTCTCTTCCGCATACCAGTTGCCAGCTCACCGTAAAGCATGGCTCTTGGAATGCGCTCCGAGTTCATCCTGCGGACATGTCATAGCCACCGCAGGCGCCTCTCACTCAGGATTGAGTGCATGCTCAGCATATGACTCCTTCTGAGTACCTCGACATTCGTTATCTTGTCCTGCCACTTGATGTGCAGAATCCTGCGCAAGCATCGTAAGTGGAAGCTGTTGAGTTGCTTTGTTTGTTTGGCATAGGTCGTCCAGCACTCGCTGCCATAGAGGAGTGTGCTGAGCACGCAGGCCTGGTACACAGTGATTTTCGTCCTAGCAGTGAGCTGTGCATTGTTCCACACTCTTTGATTTAGCCTAGCCATTAATGATGAAGCCTTGACGATTCTGGTTTCAATTTCCTTTTCCAGGGAGAGTGTGCTTGTGATGTTACTGCCAAGGTAGGTAAAATCATCGACGACATCCAAGATATTTCCCTCAATGGAGATTGCTGGGATGCAGTCTGTTCCTTGTCTCATAATGTTGGTCTTTTTGAGGCTTATCGTTAGACCAAAATCCTTGCATGCCTCTGAGAACTTGTCGACCAAAAGTTGGAGACCTATCTCTGAATGTGAGGTAAGGGCTGCGTCATCCGCGAAGAGCAACTCTCTAATTAAAACATTTTCCACTTTTCTCTTTGCACGGAGACGGCTGATGTTGTACAGATTTCCATCCGCCCTGGTATGGATGTTTACACCCTCGAAACAGTCCTCGAATGCATGACGCAGTAGCATCGAGAAAAAGATACCGAAGATATATATTATATATATATATTATATTATATATTATTTATATATAAGATATATATATATATATATATATATATTTAAATATATATATATATATATATATACATTTTTCTACTGAGGTATTTGTGTTGTATTTACCTAAAAAAATTGTTGCAAGTTAGCAGCTGTTTGGTGCATATTGTAGTATTACATGCACATTTATTCCAGTGATAAAGTATTCTATTTTGATTTTCTACACATTTAAGTCTTTATTTTGGTTGTGACCATAACAATATCATAGTCAGACAGACCAGAGATTATTATAATAATCTGTATCTATTTGTTAATATACATAAAGTCTACTAATTTTTATAGGACCGTTTTTACTATTGCTCTAGGTTTATTTTGTTGCTAGTGTCAATAAAATGTTCTTTGATATCTTTATTATTTTGAACATGTTCTATGGCACAGTTGTTCCAATTTACCTCAGGAGGATTAAAGTCTCCCTTAATACCAATTACAGCATATCATCATCAACATGCTTGGAAAGACATTTCCACTAGAATATCAGTTAGTTTAGAGCTACCATTCTAGAGCTACAGTTTTTAACTTTTCCTTTTATAACATGCTAATTTTTTTTTAAAATTCTGCTTCAATCCCAGTGTTATTATAGTGGGTAGGGGGGTACTCCGTGATAATGTCAGTGACGTATGTATTTTCTCTTTTTTAATGACTTACGTGAATGAAGACATTCATCGAAGTAAAGGTGCTGGGAAAGGGTCAATAACAAATCAGAGTAAAGATGTTTCAGTGTATAGATTTATGTGTGTCCAAAACCATTCAATGAAGTAAAAGTGCGAGAAAATCAGAGCTTGGGGTTAGTAACTGCGAGACGCGATGTGCTATAGCAAGGGAGAGGGATTTAGGAAAAGTCAAGCTCTATAAGTGCAGCCAGAAACGATGATTAGATCACAGGTTGATTCAGGAACTGGTCGAGTCTTGTGCAAGACGATGGTGGAAAGATGGATTGAGTCTCTTTGAGACAGAGATGAAGCCACATCTATAAAAGTATATTTATAAGCAAATGAAGAAATAATCTTCTTGAGCGATATGTTGTCTTATCTAATGTATTACAGATACTCTTTCTATACTGAAGATTATTGCTTCCTACGATATCCGTGTTTTATATCTTTTTTTTATTTAGTAAGATTTTAAATTAAATTAGATAATGTTCGTGTTGTATTTTAAAGGTAGAATTAATAACCTTATGTATTATTACTCCTTTGCTCTTTTTTCCCCTATTGTCCTTTTTCTAGACCCTATGAAGTAAGTAACGGTTTTACTCTTGTCAATTAAAAAAAATCCCCAGTAATGTATGTGCTGATCTTGATTTACGGCATTTAGAAATTCTCAAATCCGCTGATGATGGGGTTGCAACAAATTTAACTTTTTGTTGTGTAACCTAAAGTGGGGAGCTTTATCAAATTTTAGTGCTTTTGAGTCAAGTAATATTGTGTCAATTTGATGATCAGTATAATCATATATATATTTACGCTCAATTATGTAGCCTAACGCTAAGGGACACCACTCTGCTTTTATTAATTTTGTGTTGTAAGCAGTGCTGATTGACTCAAATGGTTATTTTTTGGTGCAGTAATGTGGTGCGCTGCTTTCTAAAATTAGTTAAAAAATCGTTTTGTGATTAGCACTGTAAAAATTATTATATAAATACTTTGTTTAATTTTCAGGAATAAACATAGTCTATTAAACCAATCTGTTTTTCATGTGAAGCAGTGTGCACCCGCACCGCGCAGCACTAAAAAGAAGCTGAAAAGAAGTGACGCAAAAGAGACGCATAGGATTGAGAGAAGAAGGAGTATTTCATGATTGTTAATTTAATTAAACAATGCTTCTTACGTTCCCTAGCATTGTTACTCAGAGAATAACATGTGATACGTAGTTTAGTGGTTATCACGTCCGCTTTACATGCGGAATTTCCTGGGTTCAAACCCCAGCGGAAACACTATTTTTTTTTATATGTTTGTTTGTGTTCCTTCTTTTCCACCTTTTTTGCAAACATGGCTGACCCTCGCTAGGGTCGGCCTATCGCAGTTTATGGTTGACAAAGGAGGGTATTAAAACGTGGGGGTGGCGGGCAGGTAACAACAACCGCAGTGTGCATGTCTCGAGACCAACAATGCGTCAGCGATCCCCACCCCCCTCGACATTCACTCGCTTTGTACTTGCTGCTGTTTGTGTCTGTTCTCACACCCCCCCCCACACTTTTTCACGTTCTTTGCGCTATCTATGATGAGCAAGTCTGCGGCGTATGCAACGCCGTGGATATCTAGTTTAGTAATATTAGGCCTTGTATAGTTATTTTTAGGGCTTAGTGTGATTGCTGTCATTATTTTACTTGCTTTCGTTGGTTTGGATCTAGCTAGTGGTTTATTTAGGTTTAAGGTATTGATATAAGGATTTATGTATACACTTGAAAAATAAAAGATGCTCAGGTCCCCTGATTCATAATTGTCAGAGAAACAAAAGTAAAGTAACTACAGAGGTTAGAGATATCCTCACTCACCTTATAAGTGGGCACTCCACACTCTCAAAGCCTTTCAAACGGCATTCAAAAAACAAATTTCTCAACATTATTTTCCGAACCGACAGTCTGATATTTATTTGAATGATAACAGTAGTACGTGTATGTGTGTCTGTAGCGTGTATATGGGTGTGTGTATACTTATAACTTTTTTATATACATACCGATGAACTCAGATTCTTGTTGGTGTCCCACGCTATATATCTTCTCAAATCATTATTAATTTGTATTATATTTATTATTTTTATAACCAAATATATAAATCACAAATAAATATGTTAACACAGGACGTAAAAACCGTCTGTATAGAATAAGCGACAGTAACAGATAAGATACGTTTAATACATAAAGTAATAACTTTACAACAAATAGTACTAAATAGTACTTAATGCTTTGCATGTAACATCATTTACCGTAAAGAAATAAAACTCCCGGGTCTTCCAATAATGGTCCATGAGAAGTAGGAACTCGCTGGGTACTTGAGTGGATAACCAGGACTGACGATGTAACCATGACGTGGCTCAGTTATGGTTGCGTTGTAAGCTAAATAGAAATGACCTGTGTTACGTACATAAAACTGAAGCATATATGTTCGTTCAAATAATTTCACATTACAGATTTATACTGCAGATTTTGTTATAAAAACATTTGTTATTTTCATTAACAAATATATACATGCATAATCTTTTTTTTTAATATTCATTTTTAGGCTAATAATTTAAGTTCAGATATGCACTTAGGGGCCGTCCATAAAGTACGTCACGCTATTTTTGACAAATTTTAACGTCCCCCCTCCCCCCTGTCACAGACTGTCTGAAATCTCCGGACCCCTCCCCCTAAAGTACGTCACATTTTCGAAAAAAATCATTTTTATTAATAAAATAATTATATAAAACACCGTGATGTCACACACAGCCGGACCCCCCTCCCCCCTGTCAAAAACTGTCACACTTTCGTACACCCCTCCCCCCCTCTGGAGTGTTATGTACTTTAAGGACGGCCCCTTATTTTTTCAAGATTATTTCTTAAATCAGAGTCAATTATTTTACGTTTATATTATTTAGTTAAGAAATAAATTTACTTTCTAAAGCAAAATCATCTGATAAGAAAAAAAATATATAATCAACTACAATTATAATAGAATACCAAAACTTTTATAGGATCCACTGAATCCCCTGCCGGTAGTGTCGCCATTTGTTTTAAACTCAAGTTGCATTGAATTAGACGAAGAAGCTACGATCTTTGTTGTTGAGTCATTTCTGCTACAAAACATTGCTAACTGAGTATCCCTTACATGAGAATCCTTATATATCTTTAGGGAGTCACAAGAACAGTTGGAACAACTTTCAATATCCATGTATGTGATGCTGAAGGAAATAAAAGATGTTTTAACTGTATGATAGAAAACACAAAAAATCTACAAACAGCTATCTAAGTGTATTGTACGTGACAAAGTTTGAAAGGTAAGCTATGCTGGCAAAGTGTCATTGATTTTTTAAAACAATAGTTGCGTTTAATTGATATTTAAATAGAAAACGCTATTGTTGTCCAACCTTTAGAATTTAGACAATATACTTCAACTACACTGATGACATAATCTCACTCTTAGTGACGGGAGACAATACATTGGGCTTTCTTATTTACGATATATATACTCAGTCTTTAAGTTTTGATATTGATGGATGGATTTCGTATAAACATTGGTTCACAAATTTTTTTGGATATGTATGAAATTAGTTTAGTGAATGAAACTCATGTGTGGAAATACTCTTTATTATCATAAAACCAAAAACTAAATACACTGTATGCCGTTTGTAGTTTTGGGCCCTTTATTTAATTGTATTATAGTTTTAGCATAGTTTGATGTATCTTGATATTATTTTTATTATAGTTATAACATAGTTTGATATATCTTGATATTATTTTTATTATAGTTTATAACATAGTTTGATGTATCTTGATATTATTTTTATTATAGTTATAACATAGTTTTGATGTATCTTGATATTATTTTTATTATAGTATATTACATAGTTTGATGTATCTCGATATTATTTGTATTATAGTTATAACAGAGTTTTATGTATCTTGATATTATTTTTATTATAGTTATAACATAGTTTGATTTATCTTGATATTATTTGTATTATAGTTATAACATAGTTTTATGTATCTTGATATTATTTTTATTATAGTTTATAACATAGTTTTATGTATCTTGATATTATTTTTTATTATAGTTTATAACATAGTTTGATGTATCTTGATATTATTTGAATTATAGTTATAACATAGTTTGATGTATCTTGATATTATTTGTATTATAATTATAGCATAGTTTGATGTATCTTGATATTATTTGTATTATAGTTATAACATAGTTTGATGTATCTTGATATTTTTCGTATTATAGTTATAACATAGTTTGATGTATCTTGATATTATTTTTATTATAGTTTATAACATAGTTTTATGTATCTTGATATTATTTTTATTATAGTTATAACATAGTTTGGATGTATACTTGATATTATTTGAATTATAGTTATAACATAGTTTGATGTATCTTGATATTATTTGTATTATAATTATAGCATAGTTTTGATGTATCTTGATATTATTTGTATTATAGTTATAACATAGTTTGATGTATCTATGATATTTTTCGTATTATAGTTATAACATAGTTTGATGTATCTTGATATTATTTTTATTATAGTTATAACATAGTTTATGTATCTTGATATTATTTTTATTATAGTTATAACATAGTTTGATGTATCTTGATATTATTTGGTATTTGAAAACAATTTTATATAGAAAAAAATGTTCACTCCAATAATTTTGAAGCTCTATTTAATGGCGTCTTCAGTAGCAGTAGTAGACAAATGTATCTTGAAATATAACGCACCCAAATATGTTATTATTATGTTTAAAGAAAGAATGGTTAGGGTTTTAAAAAAATTATAGCGTCCTTTTTATGTCTGTGACAGTGTAATTGATCACTTTGTTGGAGTTTCTAGATTATTCCCAGACAATTCTTTTTTTTTCTAGAAGGATTTATAAATATATTTATATCTGATATACTTCTTCTTCGTCTTCGATCTCAAAGTCTTTTGATAGAGGATTTAGACAGCAAGTCCTATATTTGTGATGAACTGCGCTGTGGCTGTCAGTTGGTCCAGTCCACCATAGAGTTTGTCATCGAGGGTAGCTTCCTGGGGCCATATGTCTGTCCGGGTATGGTGGTACAGAGGGTAGTTTTGGAGAACATGTTCCGCATTTTCCGCAGCTGTCCCGCATGGGCACATTTCACTTTCTCCAATTCGAAGTTTGCGGAACATGTGTTGCCTAAGTTTGTTGTGGCCCGTCCTTAGCCTGAAAAAGATGTTTTGTGATTGGCGGGGGGAGTTTGAAGTATGCATCACTTTTTGGGTGTTTTTTTTTAGCTCGGGCCATCTTTCAGATTCACTTCTTTTGAGTATTGCTTTGATTTCTTCGTGGTGTAAAGATGGCTCTCCCTGGTTTTTACTGCCTCCAGTTTTTGCCAAAAAGTCAGCAGTGTCATTTCCTTCAAGTTCCACATGTCCAGGGATCCATTGGAGAATACGTTCTTTTGTTATTTTCTTTCAATAGTTCTGTACTCAGTGTCTGATTGATCATGGCGTTTGGGATTTTGAGAGACTGGAGCACTGTCTTAGCATCAGTGAGGATGACAATCTGGCTGTTTTTAGAGTGGGGGTCACTTGTTAGAATTTTTGCGACAAGCTCTAGTGCTTTCCTTTCTGATTTTTTTTGCTAGAAATCCCCGAATCTTGTTTTGAATTTTCTCAATTTAAAAGAACTGCCTTTTATATGTAAATTGAATCTTCCAAACTTTTCTCGTACATCTAGAATGTTTTTATTTCTCTCAAAGTTTAAGGCAATGTAATGATTTTTTTGTAATGCTATGAAATAAGATTTAAAAATTACCCTGAAATCTCTACAATGTACTGTATTTTTGAATTGTTTAGAGATCTGACAAATTTACTTACACATAAATGAAATTTTATTTTAAAAAAACATTAACAATATTTTGTTTGTTGAGCTAGGAGTATTAACTATAATAGCACATTCACATAGTGTAAAAACTCATTCTTAATGTCCATATTTTGGGGCTCTATTTCTATTTCTAAATAATAGCCTCTAAAAAAAGTTTTACTGTTCAAAATCAAATACCTGATTACGTAATAAGTATTTACAGCCCCATTCAAAGACCACTTCGAAAAATGATTGTTGACATATTCATACGGGTAGCCACGGCTGACAATTTTTCCTTTGGGATCGTCTGAAGCAGTATTGTAGTCTGGAATTAGGATAAAAGAATTGTTAGAAGGAACTAAAAATAGTTTTTAATAAAAAGGGAATTCCACGTCTACCGTTAAACATGCTAAAACTTCAGCCAATTTTTATTTAGATGTTAAATTACGAAATGCTAATAAGACAAACAGTGAAGTCATATTTATTATTATTATGTGCATATGTTAAACTCAGCATGACATTTTTTATGTAAATGGAATTAAAAACAATGGTTTACAATAATGTAATAAAGCAGTAAAAAGAGAAATTATATTTGAAAAACAAAACAAGAGGATTAGGTAATTATCCCAAAAACTGCATGCATTGACACAGTATCCTTTTTGTAGTATAAAACTTCAGTTCGTCTGCTGATTAACAATTAAATACGGAAAGCAACAGCAGTGAAATAATCTTTAAGTGCTTTCCTTTTATACACTTTTAGATTACATATTTGTATGTTTAAAAAAATAACATATTTAAACATTGGACTCCTCCCCACAATAGGTTTGTTTGATTGTTATTTACATGTAATATTTTAATGCGTATTATACTAATTTTGAATTAAAAATCGTTGCTTTTAATATAGAACTGGAAGGGGTGCTGACTTGACAATAATGAAAACGTTTATTTGAATTTCTAAAACGTGCATATTAAATTGTATATACGATTAACTGTTGATACTTAAATATTTTCTTTTATCCACTGATAAATTTTACCTCAAAGGTTTCATGCAAAATAAATAGTTCTTTATTACTCACATTTGTAAATAGTTAAATTTTTTGTTTACACGTTTTTGATACATTTGGTGGTAATAATGTATGGACCAATTGGCGCATAAACTGACAAGTCATAATAGATCTTGAAAAGGTGCTGACTTGACAATAATTAAAACATTTATGTGAATTACTAACACGTGTATATTAAATTGTAAATATGATTAACAGTGGCTAAGTTAATCTTTTCTGTTATCCTGCGACAAACTTTGCTTACTACATTTCATGCAAAATGAATAGTTCTTACTTATTTACATGTGTAAAAGTTACATTTTATTTTTTACATGTTTTGGTAATGTTGTGGTAATAATGTATGGACAAATTGGCGAATAAACTGACAAGTCATAATCATCAATGAAACTTAAACAGCTTCAAATCACAGATGCGCTTGATTTGGATCAGATTACAGTCACATAATTTATTTTTAACGCACTGTGCTGTATTATTGGTGCAATCATAATTGGTGCGCACTATTCAAGGCCGCAAGTTAACGTCCGGCTGACCCTCAGCAATAGTTGTTAATACTTCGAACTTCAAACTTCTTTGCTGCAGTATCACTTTATGCTGTGTGTAATTCACTATGCATTTACTATTATCATGAATATATCATTATTATCCCTTTAAAGGGCACAGAAAAGTATAAATAGTTTGAAGTTTTTTTTCCAATCATTTTATTTGAAATGTGACTCAAATGAGATAAAACAAGTAACTAGCATTACATATTTAGAGTATTTTGTGTTTGGAGGGTGGCAATAAGATTGCTACTGCCCATGTAGTAAAATGAAGGTGGCAATATAGACGCCACTGACCACATATTACAACTGTGAAAAACATCATAGGAGATGATCTTAGTCACTTTCTAATGATGAAATAATGCACAATAAGGAGTGGCACACAATGGAAGTTGGCATATAGAGCATTGGATCTTTGATCTTTTGTTTTTGGTCTTAGTACTGCAATACGGACATCTTCTGAAGGACTCCAGATCAGCTGGTAGGTGAAGGCCGACATCACCAAGACGAGTTGCCAATGGATCCCTTTTTCTTTTGTGGGAGCATTTGCCTTGGTTTTTTTTGGAGAAATTTGAAAAGTTTGAACTTTGGCGTTTATGGCTGCAGAATGTTCCACTCAATTCTAGTGCCAACAGTCTCCTAAAGTAAATCATTTTTAACTGAAGCTTGTTTGTGAACAGTGTTGCAAAGAATAAACGCATTCACAATAGCAGAATCCAACAAGAAACATAAGATTCGTAGCCACCACCGTTTTGACTTTCTGCCAACTTCATAAAAATATCTCTTTTGGTCAAATCTGTCAACACCACCCATCCTCCTAGTGTACTGTGCAACTGGCTGGGAGCACTTGATGGAAATCCTGGAACAATCCAAGTTTTTCAATTTTTTCTTGGAAACATAAAGATTAGTTTGCTCAAAAGGAGAATCAATAACTTCTTTGTCAAAAATTTGTAAAAATATGCAGATGCTAAATCTGTTTTGGAAAACTGATGAATTGGTTCTAACGGTTTGTCATCAAAATCTAAATTGACCATTGTTTCCGACTGAGGGGGTCTTTCTTTTTCCAATGAAAATCTTCATCATCTGAAGCTATTTCATCATCTGGTGAATCAGTTTCAATGTCAGCAGAAAACTCTTCATCACTTTCTGAATGTAAGGAAAGTCTGTCAAAAGAATCGCCTGCTCTGTTTTCAGGGTCACGTTGAGTTTTTTCATTGCTGGACACATGACGAGGATCATATCTTACTGGATCTTCACATTCACTGTCACTATTTACTATTGTCTTCTTCATCATCTTCAGACCCTGAATCATCAGGGATGTCGAGATATTCGATGACCTCTTGTTGAGAAAAGTATCGACGTTGAGCCATCTGCAACATAAAGAACGAAGAAGATGAAAAGTTCACTAACGAAGTTCTATACATATAGTAACTAAATACTGTCAGTGGCAAATATAAAGCCACCCCCAAACTCAGGTACAGTCAGTGGCAAGTATTATGCCATCAGTATCACTTTTGTTTTACATGTTTACTTCACAACAGTAAATTATAACTAAAACAAAAAAAAACAGACACTTTAACCACTGTTATGCAAAAAAACACCAAAGAATTGCATAATACTTACTGTGAAATGTTAATTTGTTGCAAAACTAAAGCCACCATCACAAGTTGGTCAACCCTAACACACCACGTCAATGTGTTACTCATAAAAACAAATGGCGGTGGCTCTTGTGTAAATTTGTCGCGACGTCTCTTATGTAAGGGAAGATACCGCGGCAAATACGCGCGGCAAAATATTGGCCACTGAGCTTTAAAAACATTGATTTTGGTGGTGGCGTCTATATTGCCACTAGCCGTTAAAGGGATCATGCAAATTTATATAACGCGAAGCCTAAGGTTGGAGGTTTTCTCATAACACATATATTCGTATATATAATCAATATATACTCTGCTATGTCCGTTCGTACCGCTAGATTTTAGAGAAAGCGCACTGCTAAAAAATAGCCTTGAAATAAATACTGAAAAAAATTATTTTCAGCATAAAATTGTTCAATATGGAAAAGAGATTTAACTTTTCTCTCTTGGTCTCTACATTTTCTGATTATTTACCATGCGGCTTTCAGGCAAAAGGGACAATTACAAAAACTGAAATATATATCCATTTTTAAATTTTTGACGGGTAATACACTATTAAAAGTAAAAACAACCGGTTAAGTAAATATACGTATCCTAAACTTTTTTCTGTAAGCCATGTAATATAGTCTTATATATTACACAATTTTACTGCTTGTCCTGTATTGCATGCTAATGTATTCTATGCACATAATTGTCATATGACAAATTTCTTTCTGTCATTGGCTTAACGAAAAATATGAATCAGAAAACAGTGGGGATTTTTACAACACTTTTCTATCGTTATCAGATCTGTATTTTTTGTTTATTTTTTAAAGAAAATGTAAATGTTTGTTAACACTCGAAATATATGTTTTTATGGCCACACTTTGCTACAAACTGCCAGTCTGTGTGCTATTTTGTTTTTATCACTCAAGTTAACACCCAATAAAAAACGGTTCGTCTCCAGCACTTTTAGAATCAAATTGGTCTTCAAATCAACACAACCAAAACAAAAGTCATTGACCTCACCAGCCGATCCCAATGATATTATACTTAATGACCAAACCATAGAGAAAGTAACCAACTTCACTTAATTAGGAAGCTAAATGTCATATGATGGAGATGCAACATCAGAGATAATGACTCGAATTGCGTTGGCGCAGAACGCTTTTAACAAACTTACAAATATTTGGAGTTCAAAGACACTTAGCAAACATATAAAACTTAAGCTATTCAACTCTTGCGTAATCCGTGTACTAACACATTAATGCGAAAGCTGGAAATCCACTCAAGCTATAGAAAAGAAATTAGTTGCCTTAAAAAACAAATGCCTCTGAAAAATTTTGAATATGAAATGGAGTTATTTTAAATCAAAAGCAACAATAAGAGAAAAAACAACCAAAAATATGTGTCAGCATTTATTAGGAGAATACGTTGGAGTTATATCGGTCATGTTCTTCGAATGGAAAAGAGAAGACTACCTTGGCAGGCCTTCATTTGGACGCCAAAAGGCAAAAGAAAACAATGAAGACCAAAAGAAACCCTACGTAGAACAATCAAAAGAGAAAGCTCAACCATGGGTCTAAGAAATAATCAAGACCTAATACAATTGGCGACGGATCGTCGTAAATGAAAATCATTGACTTCTGCCCTATGTGTCGTCTTCAGCCCGAGAGGAACTAACTAAAAAAAGTTAAAATTTGAAAGGAAACAGAGAAAAACAATATTTGGAAAAAAAATTATTAGAGCATTTAGGGCTTGAAGACTACACACGTTTCCGGTGAACCTGGGGAGTAGTTAGTTATATTGGCAGGACTTTTCTTAGAGATAGGGCGCAAGTCTACAACCTCTGTAATGACGTGATACTGAGTGCCTTTCAGAATGTTCTCAATGGGGAGATAAGAAACACATCAGAACACCAATTTCGTTTAATTTTACAAAATTGTATTGAGCAGCTTGAGAAGAAAGCTCTAGCTTTACCACTTTACCCGTGACAGCATATCTTTGGTGAGACCCTGGAGGAATTCGTGGTTACATTACAAAACTAATTCAATTTACAACTCAACACGACCAGGAATTGCAACAGATGATATGCTGCGGGAAGCCTTTATTCAAGGTTTGTCACTAGTCACCCTGCATATGTCAAGGCTTAAGGATGGCTACAATCGTGCAGTTACTCTAATAGTAAAAATGAGCACTGGCTGCAGGTAAACCATTGTGATGTCACTACCACTGCACGACTTTCACCTGCGCCACCTCCTGACTCTAGCACAGCTTACCAACCCCCAAGCAATAGACCTCATTCACTATTAAGTAGCAGCCGTAACTGAAATGAGTCACCAATGCTCACACCAACACCGAGTTGACATTGACGCCTGGGTCATCAATGATCCAACAGTACCCAGTCAGCTGACTCAGAGCCAGCTGTAATATCTCCGTAGTAGAAAACATGTTATGGTCACGCAACTCTAAAGGGAAACATTATCTCTTTCCCTAGCCTAATAAACAATTATTTGAACACTTTATTTTTTAACCTTCCGCCATGATAATCTTGTCACTTACTTAACACACATGACGTGGTACAGCTGTGGTAATAGGTGTTGGCAGGACACATACAAGTAGCAGAACAATATCCGGTAATGCACTGAGAGGAGGTAGAACAGGGACCATTGTAGGGAATGAGTGTAGACTGCGTAGAGCAGAATGGCGAGCTATCTGACTGGACGACCTGTAGGAGATGAAAGTATGAACTTTAATTACATATATATAATAATTTATTTTATTTATTTAACCTTATTTGTGTGTTTCCTTGTTTTTGAAACACATTTATTTGTACACGAATTAACGGATTTTGAATCCACATCAATATCAAGTTTGGTATTCATACATCCATGCGTAATGTGCAGCTTGGACCAAAGGCATCACAATATTGATTATCTATAAAAAAAAATAAATAGTGTTTGAAATACTGAAGGGTGTATGCGTGTATCAATTTTGACCAAACTCTCTTCTATAATACTTAAAGAAAATTAAATCCCTGTCTACTTCTTCTAAACCATGGCCAGACATCCAAAATTTTTGCGTAAAACCCATTGTAATTTTAATTTCTATTAAAATCTACGAATGTTTTCAGTGTACTTGTGGAGGATCCCAGTCTACTGTTGTTTTTATAAACCTTACAGATATCATTTAAAACATTGGCTAAACGGTGTATGGATAAATACAGACAAACTTAAAACTTGATAATCCACATTATAATACTGGAGGGAATAGCATTCTAAAAACCAACTTTGTTTGCAGTTTTTTTTTAAAAAGTACTTTCGAATATAATTATTATTTCAACCAAAAATTTAAAATGTTGCCTAAATTATTTATTAGACTAATTCACGCACAAATAAACGTATTTTGATAGAGTGTTATATTTTTAGATAGAAAAAATTAAGATTATATTATTGTCGTATGCTTTCATTATGTCCCTTTATCTGTATCGTGTTTTTTAAAAATAATATTATGATGAAAGTTTTTATAAAATTCCATTTCTGTGTGGTTGCTACTGCTCTAATCAATATGTGGGAAATAAATGAAGGTATACAAATACATTAAACACACCTTTATGTGTTAAATAAACGTGATATTCCTGTGGCGTAGCTAACGGCGGTGGAGGGGGTCAAAATTCGAAAGTACCCCCCCGTTCCTCACTTCAGAGGAGCCCCAAAAGGATTATCCGAATTTTTTTTGCATTAAATATAACATCAACACCATTTATGCAGGGCCCAAAAGAGGCCAAGCCCTCTGGCCCCCTAAAATCCCTACAAATCTCTAGCTATGCCAATGGGATATTACATAGACACTTCACATTCCGACCTAGATTGTGTTCTAATATATACCATCATTACATTAAACTCTACGATAATTTGTACCACACTAAGGAACGACATTTCACCAAGAACTCATTTAAATCGCAGAACGTTATTCAACCAATGAAAGATTACTTTATGGAACATTATTATTTTGTGGTATGGGATCTCATCGTAAAATGAAAGTATGTTCAGAAAGGGATCCTTTGGAACCTTTTGGACCATGTAATTATGTTCCGAAAAGGATACTATCACAGAATGAAATGTTAGGAATAGAAAACTCCCTTCATAAAAACATAGCCCTTGCTATAGACGTTAACTAAAAAAGTATATTTTGGTGACTTAATAACATACCGAAAAAGTCCGGTTGAACGAGCAATAAAACGTTTAGTTTTACATATAATTGTTTCTTACATTTTATTTTTTGATATCTCCATCTTTTATAATCCAGTCAAACATCTTTTGATTGGTTACAGCTTTTATTGTGGAAATACAAAGTCACTTCTTATGGTTGTTTTGAAGGCTTTAAATAAATCTTTTTTTGTTTTTAAATTTTTTACTCAGGTTATTTATTTTATTGTGACTGAATGTCTTTTCAGTGTTACTTGTTTTCATTTACTCATGATTACTGGTAACTGTTTAATAAAAACAGATTTAGAATGATTAAATCCTTCATATTAACTCGTGGCGTCTGCTTGATTGCTTGATGCCTTGATTGCTTGATTGCCGAAAAATATTTAGATCAATTTTTAACCCACTTCCTCATTCCTCATATGCTATAGGGCTGAAATTTTGCAGGCAGACTCATGCCGATGACAAAAATGATCTATCAAATTTTCAAATCGATCGAACGTACAGTAATTAAATTAATGAATTTTTAATGTATCTCTATTTATCTCTATGTAGCATGTTAATTTTTGTGCTAGAGTGTCGCGGTGCGTATTATATTGAACGACCTTTTTTAATATTTTCCTTTTGCGATCGGTGATGCGTATTATATTGAAAATACTTTTTAAAATATATTTCCGATCCGTAAATGTATATGCTAGTAATTGCTAATCCGTCTCGCGGTGCGCACTATGTTAAACATGTTTTTATAACCTTTTTCCCGTCAACAAATTGAGCTGAAATTTAGCAGGCAGACTGTAAAAGTTTTTGTTTTTCTTTACTTTAAATCCTTTATATATCAGACATAACAAAAATTTTGGATTTTTGCATTATTATGAATATATATTTAGTTATGTCTCGTAAATAAAGGATTTATAGTCAAATACTTTGCTTTTTTACGGGTTTACTTATTTTTTATATATCAAATACGTTTGTATCCAAAGTATTTTTTTTATTAATTTCCAGAGTAAGTAAAAAATACCCCTTTTTCTTTAAATGGAAACCAAACTTCCTATTACATTTCAGTACTACCATCAGCTTAGTTGTTTTCCTTATAGCTTTATTCTGCTCACAATACTGTGTCGGTAGATCTTTGAGTTTTTAATCTAACTAAAAAGTATGTCATAAAAAAAACATCTAATCACATAAACAACAAAAGGCTTAGAGGTCAATTTAAGTCTTCACATAGAAGAAACAAAATGTTGTCTCTCAGTCCATCTACTAGCCGTGTGAATGATAACTACACTAATATTCGTAGTTTGCGTAGTCTTCAGCAACTTTAAATGTATTAAAGCATATGAAAATGAAATACAATAACCTTAACTTCATAAAATTATATCCGAATTTGTCCTGAGAACAAAAAATTTCTAGATATGAAGATCTTTTACTCACCAACTTCAAGTTAAAGACAAATGTGAGAATGATAAAACAAGAAACAGGAAATTTCACACTGTAATTAAACATTTTGTTTCTAATCAAATTTCACACGGTCTGCTTGTACTAAATGCAGTGAGTCTTACAACGCAGCATATGTTCAAAAGGAATATTTTTACAAGATACTTCCTGCTTCACATTAAAGAATTGTTTCTATTAATACAAAATATTCAAGGGTTATGTTCACTTGTACTGCAGAATTTGACTTGATGAGTTTTAAAGATAATGTAATTCTGTATCATTGATGTAAATAGTTCACATGTAGAATGATTGATAAGAGATGACGCTAATTGGCATTACACGATACACCGAAATACAGGCATTTGAATATCTCTGTCAAACTAGCATCAGAGCTCTCATTCGAATGCACGACTAAAACTTAAAACAGGAACCAAATGTTATTTCTAAGAACTTTCGCCCTTTCAAAAACAGCATACACATAATCTTCACAACAAAATCAGTAAAAAGAAAATTACTTCCTCAATGCAATAATATAAGATTTTAACATCTATCTTGAATACGTCTAGGGTCATTTAGGAAACAAATTCACTACTTCCTTAGTAACATAGATTTGGGTTAAGTTTTCTTTACCACGCATAAATTTATTTAGACTTATTCTAGGACGGTTTCTTTTAATAGTTAATTTTTAAATTTCTTTTAATTGTAAACTTAAAACATAATCCTCAAGCAACACTATGTATGGATCCCGTTGTATACAGCGTGTTGCTTTCATTTTATACTCATTACGCCAGTCTTTCATTGAACTCTATGTTTTTCTCATTAAACACAATTGTTTTTGGTACATTAAGCAACATGTCTTAATACAGATTTGATATTAGTATTTTCAATTTTATTTAACAAGATGCTTTCTATTTAAGTCAGGTTAGGTTTTAACTGGTTTGATCTCAAATTACGTTTTAATAGACGTGAGCTATCTTAGAGTGAATTGGAGGGACAAGGAATTAAAATCTTAAGCTAATTACATGAAAACACTCTTAAATGAGGTCAGTTTAACGTTTGTCCAGTACAAACCTTCACCAGTCTAAGGCCTGCTTCACCCTTTAATCCCCTCCTCCTCGTCCCTAAGTAACTATAACTAAGTATTGAATACCTAAACATCAATTCAAGTCAAAATTGCTTAACTTAAACATAACCAATGAGCACAGAAATTATTTTGATTAAATTGAACACGAATTTATCTTTATATATATTTTTATATAATTAACTAGTGGATGACCCGTCGAAAATGACGGAAGTTTTCAAAATAAATACACATCAGAATAAAAAGTAATGTCTAATAGAACTTTCATTTATTTTACTTATATTTATTTGATTCATTTATTTTCATTTTGAACAATTTTATGCGGACGTTCGAAAAGAGTTATTTTTTGATGCAGTAATTTGGTCGCCTGATGCAGAAAAAGATTATGCAAAATATGTGTTGAAGATATTAGCTGTAGTTTCATTATTATTATAGGTTTTATTATTAGAGCTTTTTAGTGTGGCTATTCCTGAAGGTTCCATTTTTTTAGATTTGATAAAGGACCATAAGTTTTTATTGTTATCTTTGGTAATTACATTGTTTATATATTCATTTTGGAGGTTTCGACTAAGTTTTTGTGTCAAGTGTTTAATCTTTAAGTATTTTTTGTGTATCCTATATGAATAGGTAGCTTTATATTTCTTAAATAAGTTCTTTTTTGTCTGCATAGCTTTTTCAATCTAGAATTGAACCAGCATTTGTTAATTTTATTTGATGTTAGTTTTGTTGGAACATTCTCATCCATTATAGTTTTTAGATTTGTTTTTATATCTTTCCAAATTTCTTCTACTGGGCTATTTGTGTTAAATTTACTTAGGAAAGTTTGTTGGAAGTTAGCCGCTGATTGGTGTAGTTTTATTGAATTACATTTATTCCAAAGATAGATTATTCTTCTAGGTATCTTATTAATTTTAGTTTTTATTGTATTGTTGACCCTAACAATATCATGGTCGGACAGTCCTGTAATTATTTTATAGTCTTACACTAGTCCTGGTCTATTTGTTAGGAATAAATCTAGTGTTTTATTTTTCCTTGTTGCTGTTTTTACTATCTGTTCTAGGTTTACGTTGTTTATAGTGTCTAAAAAGTGTTCATTAATGTCTTTGTTAGTTTGATGGTTATCAATTGTATAATTTTTCCAATTTATATCTGGAAGATTAAAGTCCCCATAATCCATAGAACTGCATGGTACAGATAGGACAGACGGGAAGTGACATACATTGCAAATTATCTATATTGATGATTAACTTTGGAATTCACTTAACATTTGCTAAATACTGCATAGCTGGTTTTCTTTTCATCATGTCAATTTTATTTTTATTATGTTTCAAAAGAGAGCTGTTCTGTTAAAGGATATATAGTTTCTAAATAGAGACAAAAGAAGCTTAACTTAATGTAAGTAAAAATTCCTTAGTATAATTATAAAGTTTTAAGTATATGTATAAAATTTTCTTAGAATAAGCAGAACGCTTTTTATTACAACATTGCTCAAGAAGATAAAAAGTTGGCAATTGTGAAGAACATTTCAATGATGCATTTTAATGTTTTCATAAAAATAGAAACATTGAACTTTTTTTTACACGTTAATCCTTGAAATATTTAGACTATTTTAGGCTAATTTCTTAATGGATTTACAAATTTAGAGAATTTCTTCTATGACACTAAGCACATAGAAAATAACATTTAACAATCTCAAAGCATTAAAAAATTCAGGAACATAGAAGAATAGAGTTGGGTGCAGTAGGACATAATTATGATTATTGAATCATATAATTCAGGTAATTATTTTGGATAAACGTTTCGCTTGAAAACCCCCCCCCCATATTTGACGATGAAACATATAAAAATACAAGTGCTCACTGAAATGAACTGACATGAAGTCATGTAACAAATCAATGTTACTATCTCTTTCAAAAAAGTATAGATTCCTTCTTTAAATTAAACAAAAAATGAAGACAGTGTTTACTTGATAACAACAAATTTTGTGCACATTTTTCTACATCGTTTGTATTTAGAACTATTTTGTCAAACAAACAACATCCATCTAGTCACACTATCCGACTATGCCAACGTTTATTCATACCCAAGTCTATTGAACCGAGTGCTCAAAATAACAACATTTACTTTTTTCTGTGACAAGAACTAAGGTTAAGTTTATACAGATTTATATCATTACATGACTTGTTTTGTTTCCAATTTATTTTACTAGAGACTGATTGCTCAAAGAACTTTTCAAATATAAACGATTGAACTACTATCACTTTCATAAGAGAAGGTAGATTCAATCAATTAAAGAATTTTATTAACATTCTTCATTTATCTGTTTTATTTCTTTCCATCATAATCTGACTTCTTTATGGTCTTTAACAGATTCTTTGAAATAAGTGAATGAATATCCTAAAGCCAAATGTAATAAATGAAATCTTGCTACCACCCCTCCCTTTTCAAGACTCCACAACTGCAAACATTTATGATTACATTTTATTTCAATTCTATTCATCATCATCATCAGTCCCGTGACCGTTGCAGTAGTTGCGCATGGACACATCAAAGATAACGATCTCCACATTTGCATATCTTGAGCGGCTGCCAATAATTCATTCAATTTCATCCCTGTCCATTCCTTTATGTTGTCAAGGCAGCTTTTCCGCTGTCGACCTCTTAGCCCGCCCCCTTCTACAGTGCCTTGAAGGATGATTTCTGTCACGGTATCTTGTCGCAGTACATGACCGAACAATGTCATCTTACGTCTCTCAATTCTATTACTGCTCTTATTTAAAGCATCCAAACCTGTTAGCACAATTATCGTAATGAGATGGTTTAAATAAGAATGAGGAATTGATTAATCCTATTGCCAGAAACCAGGTTGTTTGATCGTCAACTTATTCCGTAATTGTAATGCAAACATATTTTACAGCCCTGTTTTCAACCCTCTCTTTTTGAGATCCTAGATCAGGTCAAAAGCTTGCCTTGCCCTATCATACGAGTCATGTGTTTACTATTCAAGTGGCTTATAGTGCATCACTTCCTTGCTTATAAAAGATTTTCATGGAAACGTGCTTATTTATGCACAACAATAAGTTGACTTCGTCAATTTACTTCCCTTTATGAGAGATGTATATCAGCACAGCCTTGGCCAGGCCCACTTATTCCTGTCACACTCAGCAGAGATGTAAAAATCTAAACTGGTTGATGTTTCATCAACTATCGAATTTTCGCGTGGTCAGTGTTATGAATGACATAATTTACGAGTGATGTTATTGACGAATGAGATGTTGAACAAAGCAGCGTTTATTTCTAGAGTTCTAAGAAAGCCAATTTAATTTCCATAACTAAGAAAGGGAGACAAAGAGAGAGCGAGAGAAAGAGAGAAAGAGAGTGAGAGAGAAAATGTGGGAGAGAGAGAGAGAGAGAGAGATGTAGTGGATATTGATACATCGTACTACAAGGGACAAAACCTCGAATAGTCAAACGGTGGTTTGTTGTTTTTTTTTAATTTGCAAATGCTCCCAATGTTGTGAGGTTAAAATAGTACGTCCCAAATTTTAGAAAGTTAAAGTGAAGACTGCGCAAACTAGGAATAAAATAGTAAATGATTTATAATACATAAATAAACATACAGAACATAAACAAAAGTATCTTCTTTATTCAAAGAAATAATTCTCGTTACAGAAAAAGGCAGATAATCACCGACTCTGCGCGTTGGCCGGCAGATAATAATTTAGTCATTAAAAAGTTTGTTTTAACTGTATATATAAATAATAGTACTGTTTCTGACAATAATCGAGGCGTTCTCCAAACTGGTCACATTGTCCTCCAGGCGTCGTAACACAGCGCAGATAACTCTCTTTCCGGTTGGTCAAGGAAAACTCATGAAAGTAATAATAAGGACTTGAACTTGAACTACCCCTTAACTCGTCGTTGGGTCATTGGGGCACCATCGTGAAATGCTCACTATATCACGCCATTTGTCCCGGTCCTGTGCTGCCCTTTGAGAGTCGCTGAATGACAGGCCGGTCCACTCTTTGATATCGTCCTCCCGTCTCTTCTTTTGTCTGCATCTTTTCCTTCGTCCCTGGACTGTGCCTTGCAATATAGTCTTTGCGAGACCTCCAGTTCTTATCACGTGTCCGAACCATCGTAGTTTCCTCTTCTTAATGGAGGTGAGAAGGTCCTCGTAGGGGCTAATGACAGTACTTATTGTGTTGCGGACCTCTTCGCTTGTGATGTGCGCTGTGTAGGAGATGTTCAAAATCTTTCTGAAACATCTCATTTCTGGCGCATTGATTCTTCTTTGGAGGTCTGCAGTCAGCGTCCAAGCCTCACAGCCATACAAAATGACCGACATCGCCATTAGTCGGATCTTTGATCTCATGGAGAATTTCTTACTTTGCCAGATGTGCTTTAGTTTACTCAATGCTGCCATTGTTTGGGCCACTCTAGCAAGAATTTCTGGCTTTGAGCCTTCGTCGGATATTATGGCCCCTAGATACTTGAAGGTGGAGACTTCTTCGAGTTTTTGCCCGTTTATCCGAATCTTACTTGTGAATTTTACTATTTGCCATGACCTTGATCTTTTCTGCATTGATTTCCATGCCGTACGCCTTTGCTGTTTTCTCTAGCTTTGTAAGGAATTCTTTTAGTTCGTCCTCGCTATTTTCCTCACTGTCCGATCTTTGACGTATCAATATTTTCAGTCCTGCGAAACCAAATAGCAAAAAATGTATAGATTCGTCTATTTTGGTGCAATCATCATTGTTCTTAAGCAATTGTTCATTAAATTAATTACAGAAGCTTCTCTCAAAGCAGGCATTTATTGTGGCAGAATTAAGGAATATTCAAAAGAATGATAATTTATCTTAGGCACGGTAAATTTGAGCGAAAATCAATATGTATAATTTAATATGTTTGTTCGTTCGTATTGCTAAGTGAGATTTTTAGAAAGCTCAACACTAACAAAAAGCCTTTGAAAAAAAAATTACTGCACCGAAAATAATTCTTTTCGGACATCCGCATAAAATTGTTCAATATGTGAATGAGATATAGTTTTTCTCTCTTTGTATCTACATTCTCTGATTATATATATTTATTTTTGAAAATTTCGTCAATTTTGACGGGTAATACACTAGTTTCTAAATAAACTTGAATAAATCATAAATAATCTAGTTCATTCATTTATTTTTTTTCATCATGATCATCATCAGTCCATGACCATTGAGCTCGTTGGGGGAGTGCATGGACACATCAACAGACAAAGTATCTCCACATTTGCATATCTTGAGCGGCGGCCAGTAATTCGTTCAATCTGATCCCTGTCCATTTCTTTATGTTGTCAAAACAGTTTTTCCGCAGTCGACCTCTTCGCCGGCCCCCTTCTACAGTGCCTTGAAGGATGATTTTTGTCAGGGTGTCATGTCGCAGTACATGACCAAACCATGCCATCTTACGTCTCTTAATTGTTTTGTATAATGGTTTGATTGATGACCCGCAATAGAGTTTATTCTGTCCCAAACATATTCATTGGTCTTAGTTCTTAATAGGAGATCTGGAGAATTTTACTCATGCATTTGTTTTCAAATGCCTGCTGCTTGCTTTCAGTGGCTGCCATTATTTGTCCAGATCTCACATCCATAAAAGACAATGGTTTTGACGAGGGCTCTGTAAAGCCTGAGCTTTGTTGGCAGGCTAATGTTTTTTCTGTTCCATATTTTTTATTAACTTCGTCATATTGCCCAAGCTGACCCAATTCTAGGAATTTCAGCTTCACAGGTACCATCTCTAGATATAATGGCTACTAGATATTTAAACTTGTATTGATCTTAGATTTTCAGTCCGTTATCACAAAAGCAGATGGTAGGTAAAGTATCTGTATATATATATATAATATAATATATATATATATAAGTCACCGAAGTGAGTTTGTGCAAAAGAGCAGGACGAATGATCCTCGCTTTGGTCGACCGATCACATGTTTGCAAGGTAGTGGGATGAAAAAGGAAGAAAAAGAGGGCGGCGGGCAACAATGCTTCTTGCGTTCACTTGCGTTGTACCTTCACAGAATAACAATATGATCCGTAGTGTTGTGGTTATCACGTCTGCCTTGCACGCGGAAAGTCCTGTGTTCAAGCCCCATCGGAAACATTTGCTTTTTATTTTTTTAAATGTCTGTTTCTGCCAGTTTTTTATTTAATTTTTAAAAATGTTTGTTTCTGCCTGTTCTTTTCCCACTTTTTTGCGAACATGACTAAACCTCGCTAGGGTTAGCCAATCACAGTTTATGCTTGGCAAGGGATGGTAGTAAATGGTGGTGGGCATGTAACAACAATCGCAGTGCGCATATCTCCACGTTTACTCGCTTTTTTCCATTTCTTCGTGCTGCTGTTTGTGTCCGTTCTCTCACCTCCCCCCCTTTCGTTCTTTGCACTATCTATGATGAGCAAGTCTGCGGCGTTTGCTACGCCATGGGTCGTATTTAGTAGTATTTAAAAGATTACCGCTTAAGAGTACAAATTTAAAAACATTATTTGTTTCATTTTTAATAACTCTTAGAAGAGTGTTGCTTTTTTTCTTTTTAATGACAATAACCACGTGACTGTATGATTTAATAATTTAACCAGAGGCGTCACTAGAGTTGGTGTCACCCAGTGCGGTAGCTAAAGGTGTCACCCCCTCAAGACTTGCCCCTAAGACCTCCTCCGAGTCTGCCAGAGCCAAATAACGGGAACACACAGGTACATAATTTATTCATTTTTGTGTCACTCCTTTCTGATGATGTCACCCGGTGCAATCAACACCCCCTAGTGAAGCCTCTGAGTTTAACATGTATATTATGTCACTGCATTATTTTAATAACTTACATATTATACGTCAAAATTATTACGATCAGTATTTGAATAATATTTTATATATTTGGTTGTCATGGTTATATTCATGATTAAGCTGATTATATTGCTAAAATTACGTTTATGTTCGCATATTTTTTTATTCATTAAGATTTATATGATGGTCACCGTATTTTCGTATGTCAATCAATTCGATGAGATATTCTGGAAATCTTCAACACATTAATTGCCGCCTGCACAGAAACGAGCTACCCAACCTGCTGAAGTTATGAACGAAATGTAAACGAAGCTGGGGCACCTGGTCATAATAAAATGGATTAAAAATAGAAGTAAAAAATAGATTTTTAAAAACCACGTTTTTATAATCGGACTAAAAAGAAGAAAATAAATTTTTAAAATTTAAAATTTAAAATGAGCACTATGATGTAATATGACTAAAAACGTGGAGTGGGCGCTTCTCAGGCTTAACTAATTCAATTCACTCATTTTCTTACTCGTCATTTGTAAACCCTAATCATTTTAGCCAAACGCCTAAAAAGCGCCCGCCCGTTACACATATTACACATGCATTTTTACATGAATTAAAAGATATCGATTAAACTTGGCACATATATCTATCATGATCCAGATTAAAACTAGTTTG
>CALYLW010001618.1:0-111576 GCA_944989445.1 Ampullaceana balthica | reverse complement strand
AGGGGCCGTCCATAAATGACGTCACGCACCTAGAGGGGGGGTCACACTTGTGTGACGTTGCGTGACGAGGGGGAGGGAGGGGGGTTGAAGAAATGTGACGTCACATCAAAAGGGTAACTTTAAATAAAACATCCACTGAAATATTTGGTCGCTTACAATTTATTTTATGACTTTTTTTTCTCTTTTTAAAAAAAAATCAGTGCTTCTCAATGTGCTGGTCGGTAGGCCATAAGACGCTGGTTGGCGTATGCTATCAAGACACGAAAATTAAATCTAATTATAATCCTTAAGTTTGAGAATCCCTAAGATAACATATGAAATTGTTACACTGTGTCGTTTGATGTTGACATCAAAGCATTTGTGATCTAACCGCAGCTCCGTTTAGTTCTCTCATGCCCGTTACCACAAAATATACAATTTTATGTATGCGTTACCCCCCCCCAGACTCTAGGTCCTGCTCATGTGACTCGGGGATTTGGGGGAGCGTCTTTAGCACCCCCACCCCTCCCCCCACCCCAAAAATGCTACTGGTGAGTTTTACAAGCATGAAAAGTGTCTAAAAATGATGTGAATAGGATTATGTGTAGATATTTTAAGTCAAAACGACACGGAATATCCTTTTTCTTTAAAAGGGGAGGGGGGGAGGGAATCTATTTGATAGAACTAAAAACGTTTTAAGTTTGATATAATTGTTCGATGGTTTTTTATAAAACGCCCATGGCCATTCTAGTCTTCTAGATTAGTGCTTCTCAAAGTGGTGGTCCGCGGACCGATGCCAACCGCTGCCGGTCCGCAGATGTTCTCAAAAAAAAAGGACAGAAAAAAATGTCAGTGCATGGAAAATAGTGCACAGGTCCCTGGTACAATGGAAAAAATTCCTGCTTGTCCGCAATACTAAAAAGTATGAGAAGCACTGTTCTAGATATAATGATAAATGAGCCCATTTAAAATTAGTCAAGTATTCATTAACTTTATTGAATGCATCAAATTCTTGACATCGCAATTCGAGAGGAGCACAAAGCAACTGTTCTTCTTAGCTCAGTTTTTAAGGCATTAATTTTAAATATCACAGAAATGATACGCTATAAAGAAAAGTCATGTGGATTAAGATTATTGTCACTCGTGTCAATATAAATGAAAGTAGGGTAGATTTAGGTGTCTTCATATAGTGCGTAGGTAAGAAATCTACATAGTTGTCAAATTTTTAAAAAATGAATTTTCTGGAAGGAACATGTTTAATAATAGGCATATGTTCCAAGCGTACACGTACACATGACGTATTTTAATATATCTAGCGGATTGTAGTGGATGTTATATGTCCCAAATGAGTCTGCATTACCCCCAGAATTCCCTTTTTGACCCCAGTTCAGGTTATTTACCTCTGCTCGCCGACCTCTGTCTTACCATCAGTCAATTGAGGGATTTTAAAAAAGAAACATTTTAAAAATGTTATTTTTAAATAATTTTTTTTCTAAACAAAGACGTTAACCGTGATGATCAATAGTCAATGTTTAATTTGTATTCATTAAAATAAAATATAAGCTAAGGATGTTAACACAGTTCGTTTTCTGAAGGCCGGTTAAACGTTTTTAAAAATGATTAACGCGGGTTACGATATTACAATTTAGATCTTCACTAAATAAATAATAAATACTTAAATGACAATAAAAGTGATTTGAAATATACTTATTTTCAAATAGTAAATAAAGTTGTTTTTTGTTTTGTTTCTTTGTTATTATTTTTTTTTGTTATTTTTTTTTGGGGGGGGGGTCAAAGATTTGTGACGTATTTTTAGAGGGGGGGGGTCCAAGTTTTTGTGACGTCGCGTGACGAGGGGGGGGGGTCAAAAATCGGCAAAAATCGCGTGACGTCATTTATGGTCGGCCCCTAACTGCTGATAATGACGTACCTCACAACTGTCTCCAAAGCTGACTGTGGGAGCCATTTGCCCCAAGACTGAGCCAGCGCCCCGTAGAGCCAACCAATGTCAGCCACGGGAATGGTAGGGGGCGGGAAGCTGAAAGAAATTGGGTGATTTAATATACTTCATTTTTTTAAAAATTGTTTCTTACTTTTATTTAAAGGAGAGACTTTTATAGCAGAGTGTCTGAGACTTATCTTCAATTTTCAAGACATCGCACTGCTTAATATAACAATGCACTGACCAAACCACGTGACATCGCACTGCTTAATATAACTATGCACTGACCAAACCACGTGACAACGCACTGCTTAATATAACAATGCACTGACCAAACCACGTGAAATCGCACCGTTTAATATACAATACACTGACCAAACCACGTGACATCGCACTGCTTAATATAACAATGCACCGACCAAGCCACGTGACATCGCACCATTTAATATACAAAACACTGACCAAACCACGTGACATTGCACTGTTAAATATAACAATACACTGACCAAACCACGTGACATCGCACTGTTCAATATAACAATACACTGACCAAATCACGTGACATCGCACTGTTCAATATAACAATACACTGACCAAACCACGTGACATCACACTGTTCAATATAACAATACACTGACCAAACCACGTGACATCGCACTGTTCAATATAACAATTCACTGACCAAACCACGTGACATCGCACTGTTAAATATAACAATACACTGACCAAACCACGTGACATCGCGCTGTTAAATATAACAATACACTGACCAAACCACGTGACAACGCACTGTTCAATATAACAATACACTGACCAAACCACGTGACATCGCACTGTTAAATATAACAATACACTGACCAAACCACGTGAATTCGCACTGTTCAATATAACAATACACTGACCAAACCACGTGACACCGCACTGTTCAATATAACAATACACTGACCAAACCACGTGACATCGCACTGTTCAATATAACAATACACTGACCAAACCACGTGACATCGCACTGTTCAATATAACAATACACTGACCAAACCACGTGACATCGCACTGTTCAATATAACAATACACTGACCAAACCACGTGACATTGCACTGTTCAATATAACAATACACTGACCAAACCACGTGACATTGCCCTGTTAAATATAACAATACACTGACCAAACCACGTGACATTGCACTGTTCAATATAACAATACACTGACCAAACCACGTGACATTGCACTGTTCAATATAACAATACACTGACCAAACCACGTGACATTGCACTGTTAAATATAACAATACACTGACCAAACCACGGGATAGGCAACACTTCAAAATGCTGTATGACACATGAAATCTTAATACGTTTCATTTTCTCAAAAATAAAAGCGTTCCAACTATTTGATGATTGATGATTCTACAGTTCTACTGGTAGAATCTACAATATCTTATGCATTCCTTGAATCAAACCTTTCTCATCAGCTTAACCAAATAACATTGTGGAAAATTAAAACAATTTAAAATGCTGTACAACTATGTTACAAGCGAATTATCATCAGAATTCACTTGGCGGGTTCTGCTAGCAGTCTCTTTATTTGTGAACCAAACTACAGCTTTTCGACTTCAAAACATGGAGGTTGCTATAGCGTCGTAGCTACGAGACACGCGTGTCAGAAGTGACGCACTTTATCATTCCAGGTGATGTGTCAGAATTCATGATACTTTATGAGAGCCATTCCCCTTAAATTACCAAAAGTAAAACTATAACTCAATTTAAAACTACGACTTAAATAAAGTGATTACGGGGTAGCAATATAATTACTTATAGTCGAGCAAAATGTCAACAAAGAACATAATACGTGTAATGGGATTTGTTGTCTGTCATTTCAAATTTATATTTTGTTTTATGATTGCTGTTTTTATCAACTAATCACTGACACTGAGTTCGTGGAACCATGGCAGGTGTTAAGGGATCAATTTAGTTCACGTTGTCTCACCTGTGACTGAGAACTCTCACGTGCACGAATAAACAGATTTGTTGGACAGGTAAGTAGTGAACAGTTTCTTGGACAGGTAAGTAGTGAACAGTTTCTTGGACAGGTAAGTGGTGAACAATTTGTTGGACAGGTAAGTAGTGAACAGTTGTTCCAATCTTTGTCTCACCTGTGCATGGGAGAGCTCTCGTGGTTGCCTATGCACGAGTACACAGGTTTGTTAGGCAGGTAAGTAGTGAACAGTTTGTCCAGTGCCACCAGGTGAGCGATCTGATCAGTCTTGGTTTGGTTCCAGGTGTCGTGTGCTGGGATGTCACCTGTCATGATGATGTAGTCAAACTGATGGGAGATATATCAATATATAGGATAACTCGGGCAAGTCATGGAGGATAACTCGGGCAAGTCATGGAGGATAACTCGGGCAAGTCATGGAGGATAACTCGGGCAAGTCATGGAGGATAACTCGGGCAAGTCATGGAGGATAACTCGGGCAAGTCATGGAGGATAACTCGGGCAAGTCATGGAGGATAACTCGGGCAAGTCATGGAGGATAACTCGGGCAAGTCATGGAGGATAACTCGGGCAAGTCATGGAGGATAACTCGGGCAAGTCATGGAGGATAACTCGGGCAAGTCATGGAGGATAACTCGGGCAAGTCATGGAGGATAACTCGGGCAAGTCATGGAGATTAACTCGGGCAAGTCGTGTAGGATAACTCGGGCAAGTAAGGGAGGATAATTCGGGCAAGTAAGGGAGGATAACTTGGGCAAGTAAGGGAGGATAACTCGGGCAAGACATGGAGGATAACTCGGGCGAGTCGTGGAGGATAACTCGGGCAAGTCGCGGACGTATGTCATACAACCCATGGAAAGAGGGTGGGGAGGGGGAGACAACACTTGAAAGACTTGAAGAATGTCAAGTGTCACAAGTAGAAAATAACTTGTGAAAACCACCCTGAATAACTCATGGGTACCACGGTGAGCATTGGAACCCATCTCTTCCGGTTAGGGTTGCGGTTAGGGTTAGTTCACATTGAATGAAATTTCTCATTCATTTGATATCAACATCAGTATCTTTTAAAAGTCGTTGTCAACCAGAGCTTAAGTATTTGTATAGGGGACGGGGGTCTTTTCTTTTATAGCTTTGCAGTTTTAAATGTCAGTTTAACAGTGTGTCTGTTTCTGTCGACACGTGCTAGAGATGACAACCCACCTGATCTTGTACTGAACTCAGATGGCTGAACAGCGACTCGGCGAGACTCATGGGAGCGTCACAGGACCGGTAGTCGCCATATTTCCCCGCCTTCTGGGTGTCTGAAACATGTAACAACAGTTTTGTCTTAGACCAGGGGTCGGGAAACTTTTCGTCTTACTGAGCCATAAACACCACATATTTTGAAAAGTAATTCTGTAAGAACCATACATTATGTTTAAAATTAAAAATTCAAGTAAATTTGTGCATTTTGTGTAATTTCAACACTAAAAGTATAATAATTATGTCTCTGAATTATTTTTAATAACATTGTTATGCTGTTTTCTATATGCAATTAATATGTAGATCAAAGGAGTCTGGATAAAGTGTTGTTGTTTTTTATATAATCGAACATTTATTTGAGAGCCAGATGCAACCATCAAGAGAGCCACATCTGGCTCGCGAGCCATTGTTTCCCGACCCCTGTCTTAAACTCTTCATTCATGGGAAATTTTTAATATAATGTCTTTCTATACTAGTAAATATCGTGTAGCTGATTATTTAGTCAGTTGCCATGTGGCGATCAAGAACAGAGCTATTAGTGACTTCCATAAAAATTCTTGTCATATTCTGTTGAAGGAGTTTAAAGGTTTTTGGAGGCCCGTCTGTCACATTTGTGAAATAGTGCATCGGTGATCACATTAATCTCCCCTTGGTTGCTTGAGAAAGGTCATTTCTGTGAATTCCTTTTTACACGCTTTTATTAAAGTCACAATGTTTGTATGTTGTATCCTTCCTTCAAATCTTGAAACGTAAAATTAAACCACTTCTGATGGTCCTAGAGATCTGAACATTTTACCACAGATAGATCTTGGATGACAATGCATTGTATCAAAATTTCAGATAGATCGAATGTACCGTATTGAAAGTATTGAATTTTTAGTTTATCTATAGTCTATATATAAGCAACGGTACCCGTCTGCTTTGTTGACATCCATGAGTTCACCACGTGGACATATCGCCGTGGTATAAAACGTTTGGCGGGCGCTTATGAGGTGTTTGGTATAAAAAAAAATAGTGGTAAAAAAGATGTGTGAGCTTCAGACGTGAATTTTAAAGAGTTTTTAATATAAGTTTTAGAAAATAGCTGTAAAAACAAAGTTTTTGACTATAAATCCCTTATATATGAGACATTACTAAAAGTAGTGATTATGTTAAAAGCGTGTCCTTTTTTTAAAAAAGATTTTTTAAATATTACTTATTTTCAACACCTTTAAGACGACACGATAAAGTGGGTTGGACTGCAGTCAAGTTATGTGGCACTACATTTTTAGAACCCTTGCAAGAAAAAACATTTTAGAACTCCTGGTACAACACACGCTGTGAGACACCTGACTCCTACTGCTCACTGGTCATCTTTTTACCCATTGGGACGTCCAATGCCAATTAAACTTTTGGTAACTTCTGGGAGACGCACGACACTGACGCATGGTCATGTTCGTGCGAGTCACGCTGAGTAATGGCTCCATGAACTAATTAGACTAGGGCCTACTGGGGCCAATCAGCGTGGAATGGTCACGTGATTGACCGTGCCGGTATCAAGTTGTGCCTCTTAAAAAATATTAACAGTGGTCAGGGGGGGGGCGTGAGTAACCATGGTATAAATATGGGATTGTAAAACCACGCTATCTCTCTCTCTCTCTCTCTCTCTCTCTCTCTCTCTCTCTCTCTCTCTCTCTCTCTCTCTCTCTCTCTGTCTGTCTATCTCTCTCTCTCTCTCTCTGTCTCTCTCTGTCTGTCTCTCTCTCTCTTTCTTCCAGATCGCCTTAGGTGATAGTGGTGTGAGTAGGGCTTTAGGAATCAGTCTAACTGTACACTGTGTTTCCTGTTGGCTTAAAGTATAATTACTTCTAGAATTCAAATAAACAAATGAACTATAGTCCTCACGACTTGCCTTTACTCGTTTGTTTTCATTAGCTGTCAGTTAGGGTCATGGGCGTCGCTAGGAATTTTTCCAGAGGGGGGGGGGCAAAAAAAAACCACTTTTTTATTTTAACTGACAATGCCATACAGGTACAATTTTCAATTAAATTCAAGTTCAGTATAAAATAAGGGTCGAAAAAAAGCCTTAGAAATTAATAAGACTTACAAATTGGTGCTGTAATTGCGAAAATACAACATTTATTTATTTAAAAAATTGAATTTTGCTGTGAAATAATATACGTGTACAAACTGCAGGATTACCAAGGATGGATATCAGAAATTTTTTTACAGGCTAAAAAAAAAGTCGAAAAGTAGACCTATCGCGGGATTCCGAAATGCCGTGATTAGAAGATTTTGGGGCGTCTGCAGCATCTGACTTATCATTGGCATTGAGGACAACAGTACACGTTCAACAGCCAGACACAACTGAAACAACTGTTCCTAATTTGATTGTCGCTGACACTTATTCATTTCCTAAATTGGATATTGGAAGGTATGTCTGGACATACGACCTTTCAAATAAGTTGAAATTGCAGCTGATTCGTGATTGTTGGACCCTTGATAAAAATTATGATTTTAGAGCTGACAGTTAGGGAAACAGAGTTTTTAGTTTTTAGATATGCATGGTTATCAGACTATTCACCGTGGCTTGTATTCTCGCAAATGTTAATAGGTGCCTTTTGCAAATATTGCGTGTTGTTTCTGCAAAAAGTAATTCTATGAGTTCAGTGGGTATTTGTCATCAAACCATGTACAAAATATAAAGATTTCAACGAAGATGCACGTAGCAACCTGCAAAGCACATTATGGCACAAAGGCTCTCATGAAGATGCAAGCAATTTTATTTGCTTTATTGGAAGCCAAAGCAGTTTCTATAGATGAGCAGTTGGACTTGAGCATGTTTTGGCACTTCGTGAAACAGAATCAAATTCTGGTAATTTGTATGAACTGTTAGAGTTTCGTGTTGAATCTGGAGATGAAGTTCTTGGTAATCTTTTGTTAATTGGTTCTTGTAGTGCTGAGTATGGTTCATCGACAAAACGCCCCGGACAAAACGGCCCCGACAATTGGGCTCCGACATAACGGCCCCGACAAAACGGCCCTGGACTAATAGATGGACAAATAGTAAAATTTACAATCAAATATATTTGTATTTTTACTCACCTATTCAGTGTCAGGCTTAGCTAACAAATAAACAATAATAATAACACCACAAAAGGGAATTTAATAGCCTTTACGCGAAATGGTACCAATAACGGTTGTTTGTTGACAAGAAACAATATAATAACGTCACAAGAAATAATTTTACAATTTTACCACTTTTTTAAGGGTGAAAAAATTGACGAAAGCTTAAAATGCAAACAAAATTAATTTTTTTGTTAAAAAATGTTAACAATTTGTCTGGGGCCGTTTTGACCGGGGCCGTTATGTCGGGGCCATTTTATCTGGGGTCGTTTGACGGGTAACCGCTGAGTGTATCTCGGCAACTACGCAAAACACTAAAATCGAAATTTGTGGGTCTCTCTTGCATGAAGACATTGTTCGTGAAGCAAAATAATTCAGTTGCATTTTCTATACTTGCCGACGAGACAAATGACATTTCGGGAGGCATTGAGCAGAGTCATTGTGTTAAAATTAAGAACAAAATGGGAAAATGATGGTCACAGAAGAATTCATGGGATATATTACAATTGTCAATAGAACAGCTGAAGGTTTAGCCAACACCATCATTACTAATTCATTAGAATTTTGATTAAATATGACAATGCTTGTTGGTCAAGGATACTACGAATGTTCTACAATGGCAGGTAAAGAAGGAGTCCAGCAATAATTCGAAAAAAATACCCAAAGCAGCATTTTTACATTGCAGTTCACATAAACTAAATCTTGTTGTAGTGTGAACGATTTAAATAATGTGAATGTTGTACGAAACACAATAGAAACAATTAAGTCAATTATAGTGTTTTTCCCGAGAAAGTAATCAGCAAAGAAACTTATTCTAAATGTTCCTTTGCTATGTGAAACTAGATGGACACATAAATATAAAAGCTTGCGGATTTTTGCTGAAAATGTTACAGAAATTGTTAAACAACTGGAATATTTAGAACAATCAGTAATGTAATCAGTTATACTTGCAGATATAATTCTTTTTTATGTTTGATAAATGTAAACTGTCTTCCATGTAATAAACTTTCAGGAAATTTAGTTCAGTTTTATTGTAACAACTTTATGACATTTTTATGAATTTTTTTTCTCAAATGTAGGGGGGGGCAAATGCCCCCTTGCCCCCCTTCCCTACGCCCATGGTTAGGGTGTGTGCAGCATAAGCATATGCA
Source organism: Ampullaceana balthica (assembly GCA_944989445.1). Lineage (NCBI taxonomy): Eukaryota > Metazoa > Mollusca > Gastropoda > Lymnaeidae > Ampullaceana > Ampullaceana balthica. The sequence continues at coordinate 102,161 of CALYLW010001618.1, read as the reverse complement.
TATTATATAATAAATAATAACGTTCCAGATAGCGACCACTCGGATACATATTATAGAAACATGTTAGTGAATAGGGTATGTGTAAATGTATGTGTAAATAGCGTATGTGTAAGCCTAATAAAAGATGCAACAAAACAACGAAATATCAGCAGAGTGACTTCCACGGCGCACAAAAATAAACAAACATAAACACGAAAATGAAGTAAAAAAAATATTTGCAGAGTATATTATACATACCCATTCAATAACTTTTTTTTAAAAAAAGATGACATACAGTTCAGAGACCAGATAAAACTCGCACTAATCGCACAGCAAATATTGTTTTCTATCCTCCTTTACTTTCAAATCTAGACTATACTTACAACGAATGACATTGCATCTACTTCACAGCCCCGAAAGTGTTAACTATTGGGTCCTGGTTAAACCAAAAGCAGACTTGTGATGGTGTCTAACACTGGGAATGCTGGGAGTTTTCCGTTTTATAGTTAAATGGTAGATTTCCTCCTCGGTTTTGTCTTATTTCACCAACATTAAAACTTACCGTTGAAGAGGTCATTTGCCCTGCAACACAGCGGTTCTCCACACTCAGCACTGGCCCCCTCCCTGTAGTCAAAGTCAATGTGTATGTCCGTCAGCTGTAAGAACCTCAGTTTTGGGCTGGACGGCTGGAGACAAGTCAAAACAATGGCGCAGTTTTCAAATTCAGCTCAAATTTGTGAGTTTCTTTTTGAGTATTGTTTGAAACTTTTGGCAATTTTTGTACGTAAGGGAAAGAAAAAACTATTGTTGTTGGGTTTTTTTATTTAAAGCTTGGAATTTCCAGAAAAAATGTATTGTGACGCCCCATCACTAGATCACGCAAGGTACATGGCCAATGATAGTGAATGTAAAAAAAAAGCATTGCTAAAATCTTTTCTTTTGCTATTTAAAACATTTTGTTTTGCAAAACATAAACTTTGTATGTAAGGAATGGTTGGAAAAATAATAAATTTTTAAAAGACTTTTTTGAGACCTTACAAAACTATTTGAAACAAAAAACTGTGAGAATTAGTGAAACTACAATTGATTTTTACTTTTTTTCTCTTGTCATAAAACTATATTTTATTATATAATTAATTGGCTCTATAGTGAGTGTTGCATTAGATTTCCCAAACATGACAATACCATAAACTCACAAGTGGGGGTGTGGGTGGTTTTGGTGTGGGTTTCGGTGTGGATGGGAGGTGACGTTCCACATCTCCCCGGGATTGAATGGCGTGCCACATGACGCCCCGATGACTATGCCACAAGCTTGGCTGGGGTCAAGTTCAAGGTTGGCAGCCACGTACATGATCTCCTCCTGTCAGAAAAACCAAACAAGACAATGGACAGTAGGAAATTATAGTTTCAACTGTTTTTTTTTAAACCCTCACTGAATTTCATATCAACTGTGAGGCATTATGTGCAGAAACCTACACATTTGGCATCGCAATCCATCACACATATTTATTAACGCAATTTCCTTATGGGAAAAATGCGTTAATATATATGAAATGTATGTGCTGTCTGTTCGAGCTTGGTCAACCAACTCCTCCTGAACCATACCAGTTAGAGGATTTTGGTCTTTTGCAAATATGTAAAGGGAAGTACCCAAAAAAATACCGAAAAGGTTTACTGGATTTCCTGGAAAATTTTTAAAAAACTAAAAAATATCAGTATTTTGTTAATTTCTCGCCAACCATAACATCTATCTGGTTAAAACAAACGCCAAACGATAGCTAATAATATTTAGAAGAATTATGGAGAAGGAATTTTGAAAAATCTCTTTCCATTCGACCTCTGTAATTTTAGAAACAATTTGTAGATAGCAATTGTTTTGTTTACTTCAGAATTTTTTATTTTAAATGATTTTTTATGTAATCTAGAATGATTTGCCTTGAATAAAAAAAAATCGGAAATTATTTGTTGGAAATTGCGTTTAATACTCATCGAGTTTTTATTACTTGTTTTAAATTAAGAAAGAGAAAACATGTTTTACGACACAACTACAATTTTGTATTGTTGGAATGTCTTGCGCTGCGTATTATGATGAACATTCTTTTAGTTACGTCTCGTACATAAAGTATTTATAGTAAAAAAACTTGGTTTTTAAATCCTTTATATTAACTCGTGGTGTCTGCGGCCGACCGACGACCTTGCTTGCTTGCTTGCTTGTCGCCAAAACTTTTGATCGATTTTTAACCCACTTGCTCGCAAGATAGCGAGCTGAAATTTTGCAGGCAGTTTCGTACCGATGATAAAAACAATGTATCAAAATTTCAGATCGATCGCATGTACCGTAATTAAATTATTGATTTTTTAGATTATTTTATTTATTCCTATGTATCATGCTATTTTTTGAGATAGAGCGTCGCGGTGCGTATTATATTGAACAACCTTTCTGTCGCGCAATAAGGTGCGTATTTTACTGACAACACTTTTTATAAACCTATTCCTGATCGGTGCGCATTATATTAAACACGTTTTACGACACAACTGCAATTTTGTATTTTTGGATGGTCTTGCGCTGCGTGTTATAATGAACATTCTTTTAGTTACGTCTCGTACATAAAGGATTTATAGTCAAAAACTTGGTTTTTTACGGGGTTGTTTTTTTTAAGGTTTTTTTTAAATTAAAATATACACATCTCTATACATTTACGACGCATTTGTTGTCTGTCTGTTTGTCTGTTCCCTAATAACTCAAGATCAAGACAACCAAATAACGTGAAATTTGGTACACATACACAAATTACATGGGAGAGGTTCTTAAACAGGTTTCGTTCCATATATATAAGATACTGGGGGCCGGGGGCCCAAAATGTAGTTTTTTTCTATATGAGCTTTATAAAAATAAAAATAAAAAAATATCATATTTCCCGTGTAGGTAGAAGCATGAAACTTTCGGTGGTTGTTAAGTATCATTTGGCGATGGTAACAGTGTAAAAAATTATATAAATTATCACTTACTGGGGGCCGGGGGCCCAAATGTAGTTTTTTTTCTTATATTTAAAACTGACTCAACACTAATTCTCCAACTTCCCGTGAAGGTAGAAGCATGAAACTTTGGGAACTTGCTGAATACACTCTTATGACGATAATTGGCGAAAAATAATGTAAAAATGTTCACTCATGGGTGGCCGGGGGCCCAAAACCGTTTTTTTCCTTATATGTAGCTATATAAAACTGAATCAACACTAATTCCTCATCTTTCTGTAGGTAGAAGCATGAAACTTTGGAAAGTTGTTGAGTAACCCTCCGCGATGGTAGCAGTCGAAAAAAAATAATAATTATCACTAACTGGGGGGGCCGGGGGCCCAAAATGTAGTTTTTTTTCTTAAATGAGCTATAAACAGGCTCATCATTAAATCTCCAATTTCCCGTGTCGGTAGGAGCATGAAAACTTTTGGGAAGTTGTTGAGTACCCTCCCAAAATGGTAACTAGCGAAAAAATATTTAAAGTATCACTCTCTAGGGGGGCCGGAGGCTGAATGTAGTTTTTTTTTCTTTATATATAAAACTGACTTTATCACTAATCTCCAGCTTACCGTGTAAGTAGAAGCATGAAAACTTTTGGAAGTTTTTGAGTACCCTCCCGCGATGGTAACAAGCGTAAAAAAATATAAAATTATCACTCACTAGGGGTCCGGAGGCCCAAATGAAGTTTTTTTTTCCTTATATGAGCTATACAAAACATACTCATCATTAAATATTTAACTTCTTTGGAACACGTACACAAAATTACACGGGGAAGGTTCTTAAACAGGTTTGGTTCCATCCCAACCTCACTCTGGCCTCCTCCAGCCAAAAGTGGTGCTCCATGTGCCTGTTCTGAGTCATGGGTACATATAAAAGAGAAACTTTACTAAACAAAAGTTGCTCAGTGCCCCGAATCAAAGTTCCAAGGTGCTCCGACGCCCCCTTGCCCTCCGCTAGCATGGGGTCCAAGGTGTCCCTCTCCATCCACATGGAGGCATTTTGGTGAAACGTTTGCTAAACAATTTTTGTTTAGCAAGCTCAGAAGGCATTCGTTCCCTTATAACTGAAACTGTGCTTTGTCATGACGATTGACAAGTCACAGGGCCAGTCTCTTGGGATTTCTGTTATAGGCTTGCAGATACCAGGCAGATGTATGTGGCCTGCTCCAGAGTGGGCAAAGAGGAAAAATCTTTTTGCACACACTCCATATGGAACTGCCATAATGTTGTCTATCACATTGCTTTAAGATAAATGTACCCTTTTATTGCATGCAAACAAACAGTTTTGTACGCTTCTTCAGAAAACCTTATTTTAAACCGTAAAGCTGGGTACTTGGACCTAGTATATTATATATATATATATATATATATAATATATATATATATATATATATATATATATATATATATATATAATATATATATATATTATATATATATTATATATATAATATATCTTTACACTACAGTTAAAAGTTTGAAAAGTCCACTGCTCCGACTTGAAGAAAACATACTCACCCGGTACAGTGGTACGACCGGTGCACACATACTCACCCGGTACAGCGGTACGACTGTGGCACATATCCTGGGATCTCGGATCTTCAGATCAACACACAACTTGATGGCCTCCGTATGACGACGTCCTCTGGGGTCCCTTTCTTGACCCAGTCTCTCACCTGTAGGGTTACGTACACGCACCTGTCACACGATTGGTCTGGCCACGGGTCAGCTCTGCGCTGACGTTGGAGGTAGGCTTCCATAGGATCGTCGTCTCCTGGTTTCTTGGCCAGCGGTTGGAGGGTGAGCAGATGTCTTTGCGAAGCATTTTTTTCAGAAATCACCTTGAGAGTGTGTGCACCAATCCCCCGTGCTGGCATCAGTGTGTTTGTGAAAACAAGGAAGAGAGACAGGGCGCAAGCGAACAGCTTCATTGTGGTGCCTTTAGTTCTACACAAAACAAAGGAGTAAAGCCAAGGAGAGATAAATAATGTTCAAAACATCAGCTTGGACCGACGGGATTCACTTTAGAAGTGGATCTCAACCTATGGGACAGAAGACTCTGATAGATTTTTACGCATTAGTTCATAGCTCTTTGTCTTATTGTTATGTAATTTCAAGTTATCATTCGGTGGTATATTATATATCTTCAGTCGGGTAATACGAGATTGTGAGAATCATCGGTTCTTTCGGGTGATTTTTATAGTATCGTTCCTGTTGAATCCACGAATTTTAGATCCCCTGATAATGTGAGAAAAAAACTAGATTAGCTTCCACTTCCAGTGTCTTACTTTACATTACTCTCTGATAGATTATGTTCGGTCCATCGATGACTGTATCGCTGTGTCATAACACATTCGATTATTTAAGTACTTATTTGTCACGTTTGTTCCTGTGTTCGCAAAGTTTTATCAACCCTGAAGTTTTGGAATGTTGAGTTAAAATCAGTTTAAAATGTTTCTTTCGTTTATACATGTATTTAAAAACAATATTTTGATGCCTATAGCATTTGTTAATTAACGTGTTTAAATTCTTAATCTATGAGTATCACTTGGGGAAACTTTGCCATTTGACCGCGAATGCCAGTAGTTGTGAAAGCTGAGCCTGATGCAGGACTTGTGGAAGCAGCATTTACTTTAATTATATATACAACAGTGTGATGATGTCACTACAATCGTAAGATTGGTTTACAAAAAATGTGTAAGTCGAATACAGTTTTAAAATGTAAGTACGACAGGACACGTCATTGAAAAGATTAAATGAAGAACTCTCCATGTCCACCCCCCCCCCAAAAAAAAATAATTAATTATTTAATTAATTAATTAAAAAATAACAACAACAAAAAAACAGTCATCGGTCGCAGCGATGATCAAATGTGCGTACACATGAACAATATTCATAAATTCAAACTTTTTTTCAATACGCCTCACATAGTTTACCCGAAGACGGATTGCGCAATTCAGATAAATCTTGCAAAATTAAATACAGGAAAACAATCGTTTGAACACACATTATGCATACACAGATATACATACATATAAACAATGCAATGAAGATTAAGTATATTTATAATTAGGCATGAGGCATAACTTGTATTCTTTGTAATGGCGAACTGTGTGTAAGGCAGCATCTCACATTGTCGTATTACTCCCTTCAAAAATCTCGTTAAATTAAATATAATGCCAAATATGTGTAAATCATTGTTTTTATTTTGGGAATATTAAGGGAAGTTACCAAGTAATCCACATTTGCCATTGGCTCTAACGAGGTCAGATGGCTATATCTGGCCACATATACCAAAACCCCAGAAGCTGATGTATGAGATAAAATAGCAAACGAGATTGAACGTACAATCGATAGACTTAGATATTTTAAGAGATAACTAAGTTTCAAGGTCTTAGATTGTGATATCACCGTCAATACACTCATAACCGCTTAGTTTTATACCAGTGGTTCTCACTTAGGAGCTGTCCATAAAGTACGACACGCTATTTTTGACCATTTTTAACTCCCCCCTGTCACAAACTGTCACACATCTCGGAACTAAAGTACGTCCAACTTTCGAAAAAAAATGTTGTTTTTTATTAACAAAATAATCAAAATTTAATATAAAACAGCGTGACGTCACACATGGCCGGACCCCCCTCCCCCTGTCACAAACTGTCACACTTTCTAACACCCCCTCCCCCCCCCTTCTGGAGCGTGACGTACTTTATGGACGGCCCCTTAGGCGCGCTCCGACAGATGAGCTGAAAATGTGATCAGATCATGACCTATTTAATTCAAAGGTCCTCCATTGTTCAAAGGATCCCAGACCCAGTAAAGACAGACTTCAGAATATCATCATCTTCTCCGACGGAAATGTACGGATTTTATGCATGGAAGATCCATTGTTATATATATTTTTTGTTGTTGCTTTTTATGTTTAATCTGTGATATTCCATAAGGTTTATAAAAATCTAGGAATCGATACCTCCATGGGTGGTCTACAATGATGTTTCCCCCTATCTTGCGACAGTCCTTGGTTATTTAGACCCGTATTCTGCACCATGGTGGCGCCGCAGCTATGGCGGGTCGAAGTAGGAAAAAAATCCACATCCACCTTTTGGGGGTGGAAACTCCCATTGAGAGGCAGACTAGGTCGACTTGTGCGGCTGCCATCTGCCCAGACGACCCCCTCTTCAAGGGGATCGTCTCGGAGGGGGGGGGTGTCCCCATCGGCTGGCTCCTATCGGGGAGGGGAGAAAGTTGCCGGTAATTCCCTAGGGGTTCTATAAGAATCCTAGACTCAGGGCCTTTTGACGCCATCTCAAATATCATCTATCGATTTATTTATTTTTAAATATAACTTTATAACTTTATTTTCAAATTTCTCTGTTATTTTATTTTCAAATTTCTCTGTTAGATTATTTTCAAATTTCTTTGTTATCTTATTTTCAAAATTCTCTGTTATTTTATTCTCAAATTTCTCTGTTGTTTTATAACCACGTTTTATTAACTCGCTTTCGTTCCTGTTTGTCCAAGATTTTTTCAAATCTGCCAACGTAAAATTGAACCTTTTCTGATGGTCCTAGAGATCTGAAAATTTTACCACAGATAGATCTTGGATGACAATGCATTGTATCAAAATTTCAGATCGATCGAATATACCGTTATTAAATTATTGAACTTTTTAGTTTATCTATAGTCTATATTTAAGCATCTGTACCGTTTGCTTTTGCTGACATCCGTGAGTTCACCCCGTGACCACATCACAATGTTTTTAAAACGTTGACGGGCGTTTGTGAGGTGTTTGGTAAAATAAATAGAGGTAAAAAATATTTTTTTAAAACCAGGTTGTTATAATTATAAGTGGACTAAAAAGAATAAAATAAATTTAAAACTTATAAGTTCAAGTACTTTGATTTAATATGACTAAAAACGTGGGGCGGGTGTTTGGTATAAAAATTAAAGATTTCTAATTTAGAAGGCAAAGGAGAAATCAATAAGTGAGAGTATGAGTGAGCTGCATATGTTAAACCTCATAAGCGCCCGCCCCACGTTTTAGTCATATTAAATTAAAGTACTTGAACTTATAAGTTTTAAATTATTTTCTTCTTTTTAGTCCGCTAATAAAAACGTGGTTTTTAAAAATCTTTTTTTTACTTCTATTTTTAATGTAAAACTTATAAGGACTACAAGTAATTTTTTTTAAACGTAGTTCCCTCCCCCATTTCTCCTACTCTTTGTGGTACATGTTTAATATATTAGCGGAGGGGGTAGTTGTGGTGTGGGGGCCTTGCATTCAAACTCATTTGATCCTGAGGATAATGCTCAAAAGGTTGACAACAAAACCAATACGTTATATAAACCTCCATTTTTATGTCGTAACGATACACCACCGTTATGTGAACTTGAGAGAGGAATTTATTTACTTTAAATGACTAACAACTTATTCATTGCCAAAACATTCCTCTGTGATAAATTTAAAAAAAAATTTAAATGATGAAACTAAAATTTCTGTGAGGTGAATTATAAATGTTTTTATCATATTTTTAAATGTTGATATAGGTATAGTTTTCCTGGTTTGATCAGGCAACCCTTCCACGCCCTAATTTCAGATGGGTTGAACAAGAATGTGTATGGGTTTGTTGTTAAATAATGACAGTGTTTTTATCCCGATGTCTAAATTAGATTGTTAATATTGTTGCTGGGCATGAAGTTCTCACTGAGCCTGATGTCAGACACAATAACTGAACTATTCTAAGCTATTGAATATTGATGAGTCACAACTTGAAATCACCATCAAAATTTTAATCATTTTATTGTTTGTTAGAAAAAACCTTCTTTTTTTTTGTGTCCAGAAAAAGGGGGGGGGGTGTAATTTTCATTTCGGGTAGAAGACAAATGTTGACATAATGAGTAAATTTATCATCAAGTTTTGTTTTAATGAAAAATACATTTTTTTTTAAAAATAAAACTTACATTGTATCACTACTACGCGATGTACGGCACACAAACTTACATGCGTTGATATTATTACAAGTCACATACACAGTTTATATTACATTATATAAAATTCCTTCCTTCAGCCTTTTCGGGGCCGTCCATAAAGTACGTCACGCTCCAGAGGGGGAGGGGGTGTAAGAAAGTGTGACAGTTCGTGACAGGGGGATGGGAGCACGGCCATGTGTGACGTCACGGTGTTTTATATTAAATTTTAATTATTTTTTAAATTAAAAAAACAAAACTTTTGTTCGAAAGTGTGACGTACTTTAGGGGGGGGGGTCCAAAATTTGTGACAGGGGAAAGGGGAGTTAAAAATGGTCTAAATAGCGTGACGTACTTTATGGACGGCCCCTTGGTAGCTTCTTTCCAAACAAAGGGAAGATTGGTATCACTTTTACTTTTAGACTTCAAACGTTATTTAGAACATTATTTAGAACATTATTTAGCATGAACACGATGTTTTATTCGATCAATTGTACTTCGTCTTTTGTTTATTAATCAAAGAAATATTACATGTGGAGTAATGGGACCTTCTCACCCTTCTCTTACACACAGACTACACAATTAATTTACATGACTAATGGGAATATCTCAGTGAACACACAAATAACTGGTTGTACAGGAATGACTAGGAAGAAATTCAAAACGAAAGTGAATTTTAACATTATTGTTGGGTTATGTCACGTGACATTGATGTGTTTCGAACACAGATCCGGGTCATATGATCTCCCCTCTATGATGTCACACAGTAGCTCCGTCTTACAGTTGCCATGACAAGGCGTCCGTGGATACATATTCTTGTTATGGCTGAGGTTTAAAAATAAATAAATAAATTATAGGTCTAAGCTTAAGTAGACGTCATATTAATCACATTCCAGAATAGGTAGGATAATAAAAGAAATTTTTCCTCAAAATATTGATTCAAAAAAACGCACGAATCTAATTCATTTTATTTAACAGAAATTTCAAAAAACCGTAGCAGCGATATAAGGTGCATGTAAACGAATGGTGCTCAAAAACATAACAAAAAATTGAGACATTGAAAGAATGTATATTTCAATAATCAGAATTGTTGAGGAATAGGTTCTCCAACAGATAGTTGAACTCACACGTAGAACTGCTGGAAAAGGTTATCATCGGCCTCCATCCTCTTCAACAGATCATCCCAGTCCCTGGCGTACAGCCCGGTCATGTTGTAGGCTACCTGTCGAACACAAGTGAGAAACATAAATAGGTACTAGCACATTCATTGAACACAGGCGTAAACGTACAGTAGAACATGCATATGCCCTTAAACGTTTATAGAACATACGCAGGCCATTAAACCTTAATAGAACAAGCATGTCAAAGACAGATAATCTTTTTTTTTAAAACAAAATTATTGAAAACGTGTGTTAATTGTTCACACTGTAAAATTTAATCCCTAAATGTGCATCTGTATTTGGGAGTACATAACATGAGGCTAGAGATCAAGCTTCGCGTTTTGTGTTGCAATCAAGACGTTTTTCAGCTGTGCGCATTGTTTACATGGGTCATCGTTCGTGACTACCGACTATTGAATGAAATTTTGATCTCTAACTTTTAGGCTAATGCTTCCTGATTAGGGCGTACGCACAAACCCCGCCCCTCGTGTTACTGGTCTACATCACACTCGTTTACTGACCTTAGGAGAATATTCGAACTGCCATCGAGGTTTGTCCGAAAGGTTCGCTTCCGTCAGGTTGAGATAAAAGTTACTGTAATCTAGGACAGCCTGTGTGCAGAGAACAAAATTGTAAATATATATCAGGTCTTCGAGCAGTGTCATGTTTTGTGACAAATATTCAGTGTCTTAGATCAACGCTACTTAATAGCTGAATCTATCAACACAGACTAGCACTATACACCCAGGAGATGAATCTATCAACACAGACTAGCACTATACACCCAGGAGATGAATCTATCAACACAGACTAGCACTATACACCCAGGAGATGAATCTATCAACACAGACTAGCACTATACACCCAGGAGATGAATCTATCAACACAGACTAGCACTATACACCCAGGAGATGAATCTATCAACACAGACTAGCACTATACACCCAGTAGATGAATCTATCAACACAGACTAGCACTATACACCCAGGAGATGAATCTATCAACACAGACTAGCACTATACACCCAGGAGATGAATCTATCAACACAGACTAGCACTATACACACAGGAGATGAATCTATCAACACAGACTAGCACTATACACCCAGGAGATGAATCTATCAACACATACTAGCACTATACACCCAGGAGATGAATCTATCAACACAGACTAGCACTATACACCCAGGAGATGAATCTATCAACACAGACTAGCACTACCCAGGAGATGAATCTATCAACACAGACTAGCACTACCCAGGAGATGAATCTATCAACACAGACTAGCACTATACACCCAGGAGATGAATCTATCAACACAGACTAGCACTATACACCCAGGAGATGAATCTATCAACACAGACTAGCACTATACACCCAGGAGATGAATCTATCAACACAGACTAGCACTATACACCCAGGAGATGAATCTATCAACACAGACTAGCACTGTACACCCAGGAGATGAATCTATCAACACAGACTAGCACTATACACCCAGGAGATGAATCTATCAACACAGACTAGCACTATACACACAGGAGATGAATCTATCACACAGACTAGCACTATACACCCAGGAGATGAATCTATCAACACAGACTAGCACTATCCAGGAGATGAATCTATCAACACAGGCTAGCACTACCCATGAGATGAATCTTTCAACACAGACTAGCACTACCTAGGAGATGAATCTATCAACACAGACTAGCACTACCCAGGAGCTGAATCTATCAACACAGACTACCACTACCCATGAGATGAATCTATCAACACAGACTAGCACTACCCAGGAGATGAATCTATCAACACAGACTAGCACTACCCAGGAGATGAATCTATCAACACAGACTAGCACTATACACCCAGGAGATGAATCTATCAACACAGACTAGCACTACCCAGGAGATGAATCTATCAACACAGACTAGCACTACCCAGGAGATGAATCTATCAACACAGACTAGCACTACCCAGGAGATGAATCTATCAACACAGACTAGGACTACCCAGGAGATGAATCTATCAACACAGGCTAGCACTACCCATGAGATGAATCTATCAACACAGACTAGCACTACCCAGGAGCTGAATCTATCAACACATACTAGCACTACCCATGAGATGAATCTTTCAACACAGACTAGCACTACCCAGGAGAGGAATCTATCAACAAAGACTAGCACTACCCAGGAGATGAATCTATCAACACAGACTAGCACTATACACCCAGGAGATGAATCTATCAACACAGACTAGCACTACCCAGGAGCTGAATCTATCAACACAGACTAGCACTATACACCCAGGAGATGAATCTATCAACACAGACTAGCACTACCCAGGAGATGAATCTATCAACACAGACTAGCACTACCCAGGAGATGAATCTATCAACACAGACTAGCACTACCCAGGAGATGAATCTATCAATACAGACTAGCACTACCCAGGAGATGAATCTATCAACACAGACTAGCACTACCCAGGAGATGAATCTATCAACACAGACTAGCACTACCCAGGAGATGAATCTATCAACACAGACTAGCACTACCCAGGAGATGAATCTATCAACACAGACTAGCACTACCCAGGAGATGAATCTATCAACACAGACTAGCACTACCCAGGAGATGAATCTATCAACACAGACTAGCACTACCCAGGAGATGAATCTATCAATACAGACTAGCACTACCCAGGAGATGAATCTATCAACACAGACTAGCACTACCCAGGAGATGAATCTATCAACACAGACTAGCACTACCCAGGAGATGAATCTATCAACACAGACTAGCACTACCCAGGAGATGAATCTATCAACACAGACTAGCACTACCCAGGAGATGAATCTATCAACACAGACTAGGACTACCCAGGAGATGAATCTATCAACACAGACTAGCACTACCCAGGAGATGAATCTATCAACACAGACTAGCACTACCCAGGAGCTGAATCTATCAACACATACTAGCACTACCCATGAGATGAATCTTTCAACACAGACTAGCACTACCCAGGAGAGGAATCTATCAACAAAGACTAGCACTACCCAGGAGATGAATCTATCAACACAGACTAGCACTATACACCCAGGAGATGAAGCTATCAACACAGACTAGCACTATACACCCAGGAGATGAATCTATCAACACAGACTAGCACTATACACCCAGGAGATGAATCTATCAACACAGACTAGCACTATACACCCAGGAGATGAAGCTATCAACACAGACTAGCACTATACACCCAGGAGATGAAGCTATCAACACAGACTAGCACTACCCAGGAGCTGAAGCTATCAACACAGACTAGCACTACACCCAGGAGATGAATCTATCAACACAGACTAGCACTACCCAGGAGATGAATCTATCAACACAGACTAGCACTACCCAGGAGATGAATCTATCAACACAGACTAGCACTACCCAGGAGATGAATCTATCAACACAGACTAGCACTACCCAGGAGATGAATCTATCAACACAGACTAGCACTACCCAGGAGCTGACTGAATCTATCAACACAGACTAGCACTACCCAGGAGCTGACTGAATCTATCAACACAGACTAGCACTACCCAGGAGATGAATCTATCAACACAGACTAGCACTACCCAGGAGCTGTTGGCGTAGTTCCCATCCATGGTGTAGATCCTGTAGATGGGGTTGTTGAGAGAGTACGTGGTCACACTGGGGGCAACAAACCCGAAGGCCACTGGTCGCTGGAAGGTCAGATTGTCATAGAACATAGTGTACCAGTCCTGGTGGCTGTGACCGTAGAACTGGTTGACTACTGTATTCTCGTACCTGTGCAAATAACGCGGGGTTAGAAATAAAATCTTTTAAAATAGCAATTAACACAATCCTTCCACTCCTTTGTGTATATATAAAAGGCTGATTGCTGACGTAATAAGTTAGATCCGAGTACACCTGACTTATACTTGGCTCGGGGGAGGGGGGAAGGGGTGTTGATCATCTACATGGCGTTGCTTCAACTCCACTGTCATAATAACCGTTCAAATGAAGACATCGTATCTGAAGCAGACGCTCCTTTTATACAGAAGATTATTTCGTCCAAAGCTTATCTATAGTTTGTGTATAATCCTGCATTCTTATTAGGTTTTTATATGTTGATAAAGTCTTGGTTTTCCTGGTTTCTTCAGGCAACCCATCGCACGCCCCAATTCCGGACGGGAAGAACGAGAATTTGTATGTGTTTGTTCTTGCACGCGGAATCAGAAAGATGTTTTTATCATTATGTCTATCTGAGGGTTGTATTAAAATATCAAATTTAGCCAGCCAGCAGCACACATTGGCAGCATTCCCAAGTACGGTTCATCATCTTCCAAGCTACAGACCATATAGCGCCCTGGCCTGTTCAACCACATTCTACCAGTCAGACGTACAAATGCCCCGTCATCTCCATTGCCCGGACCCCCGGAACATGGAGTTCTCTCTAGCTCATTCGTCAATCTAAAGTCAGGTCAGAGTGTTATCCTTCTACCTCCCAGAGTCTGTCTTTGTACTGTCTCCTTACTGTCTTCGAACTGACTGTACTTCTTTCTACTGTCTTTGTACTGTCTCCGTACTGTCTTTGTGCTGTCTTTGTACTGTCTTTGCTGTCCTGCAGACTGGCATTCTGTTCAGATGACCTGCCAATTGTAGTCTGCTTTTGTTTAACACTATGGGCGTGTCTTTTTAGTTTGAGTTAAGCCATTATGGGCGTGTGTTATATTAGTTTGCGGTAAGCCATTATGGGCATGTCTTATATTAGTTTACGGTAAGCCATTGTTCTAATAGTTCTCACCAGTTAAGATTCAACAAATGCTAAGTCCTGAGGATAGAAAACTCAGGTGTCTGACAACACACGTTCGTAATAGCTCAATTGGGTATAATTTACCTGTTAACTATGTTGTAGAAGTTAAAACTCCAATATTTGAGGCAGTTCAGGTCGCCAGGTGGAATGTGCATCAAGATGTGCACCTGAGAGAAGTAAACAAATGAGATTTGAATAGTATGACGTCAGTGACATGTATGAGTAATGTTAATGGTAGTGACAAGGGGCCGTCCATAAATGACGTCATGCGATTGTGGCTGATTTTTACCCCCCCCCCATCCCCCCCATCACACTTGGTCACAAAAACTTAGACCCCCCCTTTCCAATATTACGTCACAAAGCTTTGACAAACCAAAAAAAAATAAGCATGTTTCAATTATTTTTTTTTGACATTTAAATATGTTTTTAGTGTAAGCCTGCCATCTATTTAATATCGTAACTAGGGGTGTACCAGAACGGATTCAAAATTTTAAAATCCGGCCAGAGCCGGATTTGGACAAATTTATGAAATGAAATCCGGACGGAGCTGAAGACGAAGTTAAATTTGCAAAGAATGGCCGGATTTAAGATTTGCTGTAAACGTTATATATATTTTTATGGCTCTACTGATTAGCCGGATTTGGCCGGATTTATGAAGTGAAATTCTGCCGGAGCCGGAGTCAGATTTACAAAAAATGGCCGTATTCCGGATTTTCCGGAGCCGAAATCCGGTACATCCCTAATCGTAACTAGGGCTGTCAATATTGTTGAAAAAAGCTGCGCGGGTACTCGTCCAAAACGCCGCGTATTTTACGCGGTCATGACGGCTATAAAATGCAACCTAGCCACCATCCATTCACCTCATTTCACACAGTAGCTAACAGCATACTTCCAAAAACATACTATTGTGCTCTACAAACTTTTATTCCTTTTGTAAATGCATTCGTCATACCGATAAACTAAAACTACAGTAAACTGAACATTCAAACAAAATGTCAACAACAATGACGTAACGTTCAGTCAGGTCACAAGGCTCAGCAGCCTGAATGTTAATGTCCGCTAGGAGGTGGTCAATGTCCCCTATAAGGTTCGTTGGTTCGTGTGAAAATTTTTTTAAAGTCGTGAGCGAAATTGCACAGCATCCATTTTTTGTGCAATTCTACACAATTTGCTGCGCGGTTGTTCTAAACCACTGCGTGGCGTCGGCCAGAGAACTGCGCGGCCGCGCAACCACGCAGCTTAAAGGGAACATTGGCGGCGGTATTAATTTTTTGATTGATAAAATTTACATACCGACAATTTTGTACGTCTTATTAAAATCATTTTTTTCCTGCTAGGTCTACACAAGAAAGGGCGCGAGTTTTTTAAATTCTTTCAGCAAGGCGTGTCAACACCTGTGGGTGGGTGGTAACTGTTATGACATCACCAACCATTTGCAAAACAAACCTGTAACTTTTAAAATTTTAATTAAGCCCAAATTATTTTCAACCCTTTGTTTTGTCCAGATTTTTATATAAAAAAATTTAATTTAAACTTTCATTAATTTTTTTAGTTATTACAGTAAATATTTTTGAACAACTAAAATATACCCACAAAAAATATGTTGACTATGCACTTTTTTAACATGGTCGCGATAGGAGTGGAGGAAGGACTTAAAAAAAGGGGGGGGGGAGAGAGATTTATACATTTTTTTTATTTAAAAAAACATTTGCTCGTCTCAACAGGTAACTAAATAATGTCGGCGTATTTCAAAGACTCGTTAACTTCCTGTCATTGATTCATTCAAAGAACTTAAATCTTTTTTGTCTTTTTTATTTCTCTTTCATGTTCAGAGGAAAAAGTTGTATGAAAATACCTTGTAGTTTGTCAGAACTTTATTTTATCTCCCTTTAACAGATAAGTCTCAAGCATTTTCGTGTTTAAAGTATGTCACAGGGAATATTTCAAACGCAACATTTTTATTTGATAAATTTTCGCGAGCCGTAAACATCGTAAATCGTAAGACGCGTGAAGCTATTTAAAACGTCATTAAATAATTTGCAAGCAATGAATTAGTGACGTGGAAATTTTATTTAAAGTTGCACGATTTTTTGATGTGACGTCACATTTCTTTAACCCCCCCCCACCCCTTCCCCATCGTCGCAAATGCTTGACCCCCTCCCCCTTTTTTTTGTAGGCGCGTGACGTCATTTATGGACGGCCCCAACAAAAGCAGGTTAATAATATTAATCTCTGACCTTTTCACCTTTCACCTCTGCACCCTGGAGTTCTTGAACGAGCCACTGCAGCACGTCACATGGGTCAGTTGAATTAAGCAATAGCCACCTGACAATAACTATTGTTAGTGAGTTGATTTGATGGGCTGTTATTATTTTTATTATTATTGTTGTTGTTATAAGTAATATTATTATCATTACTATTATTTATATTATTATTATAATTATTATTATTGATATTGTTTTTGTTGTAGTTGTTACTGTTATTAATAATTATTAGTATTAATCAAACTTTTATGTTTCCGTAAATTTTGTGGAAAGTGTAGGTACGTTTTTGTAACAATTTTCTCTTCATGTGAGGTTGTTTTTGTTTTTTGTTTAGAATGAATTTAGAAACGGAATGTCAAACAATGTTCCGGCTAAAGTTACTGATGTTACTAATTGTTACTAATTGAATCAGTGGTTCAAAAACCGTGAAATAGTGTACCCAAATTGTGAAATATTTAATTGTGTTTGGCATTGACTAACCATTCGAATGATTGTAAAACTATTATAATGCATCATATTTTATGTAACTCAAGAACTCACCAATTACCGTTGTTACAATAATTGTTATTAACGGAAACAATTCGTAACCCAGGATAAGGTGACATGGAGTACACGCCACAGCTGGAATGAGAAATAAGAATACACAGAACTGATAAAACAGTTAAACATTGAGTACATACAACTCGTATACAGGTAAACAGTAATTACACACAACGTATATACACATAAACAATGAACAGCACAGGGATACTAATCAAAAGCAGAGGCGTCGCTAGGGTTGGTGTTACCCGGGGTGGTAGCTCATGGTGTCACCCCATCACGACTGAAGGGGCCCGTCCATAAATGACGTCACGCGAGGTTGCCGATTTTTACCCCACCCTCCCCCAGCGTCATACTTTGTCACAAAAACTTAGACCCTCGCCCCTTTTTTACGATATGACGTAACAAAGCTTTGACACCCCCCCCCAAGCATGTTGCACTTTTTTTTCATTTAAATATGTATTTAGGGTAAGTCTGTAACTGTCTGTGCCCTAATAACGTAACACGCGTGAAGCCATTGAAAGCGTAATTAAATAAACGGTAAACAATCAAATATTTAAATGAAACTGTTATTTAAAGTTGCGCCTTTTGGATGTGATGTCACATTTTTTAAACACACCCTCCCCCTCGTCACACATCGTCACAGATGCGTGACCCCGTCCCCCTATTGCGGATTAAAAGGGAGGTGCTGAACGGGGTAAAGCCAGGGGCCCACCAATAATTTAAGGTACTCCAAACTTATTATAGTGTATAATAAAGATGCACGCAAATGTTTGTATGAATCCCTGAAAATGCCTTGGACAGTCATACGGCAATGCTGCAAATATGAGTAGGAAGTATAACGCATACCAGGCTATTCTTCGTGAGAAGTGCAGTGTTGCTCATTATCTGCCGTGCACAGCTCATTCCCTTAATTTGGTTGGGAAAAGTGCAGCAGGTTGCCTGCTGCAATCATATATTTTGTCTTCTGCAAAATCTTTATGCCCGGCTTGTTGCATCTACTCATCGTTGACAGGTACTTCAAAAACACATGAAATTGATACATGTTACAAGCCTTTGTCTGACACAAGATGGTCAGCCTGACATGATGCAGTAAGGTCTGTTAATAACTCATACCATGAGAATATCGCAACACTGGAAGAATTATCAACAAGCGAAAATCAGCCACGTGACTGTCGATTTGAAGCAGAAGGATTTCTAAAGGAACTTGAACAACTGGAAGTCGCTATTTTACTTTAAATTTGGGAAACAATTTTGGAAAAGGAAGTCTCTCATTGAGTTTGTTAAAAGAAAGCATTCTTAATTGATTCCTATGAAGACAAAGGAAAGTCCGTGGTAGAAAAAAAAGTAAAAGCAATCTTCAATGCTATAAAAAAAATATATAAAAAAATAATTTAAAAAAAGCGTCATTTTGATAAAGGGACATCACCAAAACAGTATTCCCCCCGAGGCAAAAATTCAAGGTTGAGGCATTTCTGGTAATCATTGACAAACTTTCTTAAGCCCTACAACATCGGTTAGGCGCATATAAATGAGAAATGTGGCTTTCTTACAAACCTAA
This sequence comes from Ampullaceana balthica, assembly GCA_944989445.1. Taxonomy (NCBI): domain Eukaryota; kingdom Metazoa; phylum Mollusca; class Gastropoda; family Lymnaeidae; genus Ampullaceana; species Ampullaceana balthica. The sequence goes on along the minus strand of CALYLW010001618.1, from coordinate 82,838 downwards.
CTGAGCTCAGCAATTTCGCCATCCGATGTGCAGCAGCCAAGTTAATGGAAGAATGTTCAAGTGATTTCGAAGACTTCTTACCTTCAGAATCAGTCCAATTTTCAGAACTCTTAAAAAAGTTATTGTCCAGCCCCAGGCTCACGGTAAGCAAAAGGAAACAGTCCCATGCGAAACTCAAAACAGGTGCACAGAGCTAAATTTTTTTACTGCTTTTGAATGAGCTAAATTTCACACAGTCCTTTACAAATGTACACATCGCACTTCGCATCTATCTTTCAATGATTACATAAAACTGCAGCAGAGAACGATTCCTTTCAAAGTTGAAAAGAATATAAAATGAGCTAGAATGTACATGGGACAACAAAGACTAAATGTGCTCTCTCTAATGAGCATTGAAAGGGAAATTGTAATCTTACTTAGCTTTATTGACTTGATTGAAAACTTCGCCATGAGAAAAATTCGCAAACGAATGTTGTAGGTTGAAATAATAATAATAAATATTTTTCAATAAATTGTTTATTTAAAATAAAGAAAACAATTCGTTCCCCTTTTTAAAATATTTTTAATTGTTAAAAACCCGTAAAAACAAGTTTTTTACTATCAATCCTTTATGTACGAGACTTAACTAAAAGAATGTTCATTATAATACGCAGCACCAGACAATCCAAAAATCCAAAATTTTTGTTATGTCTCGTAAAACATGTTTAATATAATGCGCACCAATCGGGAATATATTTTTAAAAATTATCGTCCATATAATATGCAACGAATCGCGCAACATGAAAGTATTAAAGAGCTCGTTCAATATAATACGCACCGCGACACTCTTATCTCAAAAAATAACATGATACATAGAGATAAATAAAATAATCTAAAAATTCAATAATTTAACGACAGTACATGCGATCGATCTGAAATTTTGATACATCATTTTATCATCGGCACAAGTCTGCCTGCAAAATTTCAGCTCGATAGCTTACGAGGAAGTGGGTTAAAAATCGATCCAAATTTTTTTCGGCACCACACTGGCCTGCCTGAAGCAAGCAGACACCACGAGTTAATATAAAGGATTTAAATATGTTTCTTTTAGTGAGTAGTTTTTAAAACAATCTTTATAAAATAATAAACAAGTAAGCAGCATTCTGTAACGTAAACTTTGTTTACTTATAGACGTTAATAAAATATACATAATACAAATATTATTTTAATAACATGGATTCATAAAAACTTTACGATTTCGAAAGACGTGGAACAATACTTTTTTATTAAAGAATATTGTGTTATCATACTTGAATGTGCATTCAATGTGTATTTCCCGTAAACTCCGCACCACAAAGAACCAGTATGACGTATTTTATAAAAAAATAATATATGTATTTGATAAGCGGTAATATAATTACTAAGGAATAGATTCATTTTACAAACGAAAAGTTTATGAACTAATATTTACAATTCAATGAGATTAAATATTAATGTGTGTTGCTAAAATGTTTCTTTGCATGTAACTTATAATAATGCATATACATATAAAATTCGAAGAACAAAATATATATCATAAATCTAATTAATTTCAAATTAAAGAAAACAATTAAATGTATATTTTTTCTTACATATATACACTTTTTAAATAATATAACATATGATTCTTAGTATCACTCGTTCTTTGGCACAAAGCCAATCTATTTTATCAAAGTGGCATGCCACTTGACCTCGCTCCCCATAATTAGGGATAGAACATCAATGAATGTTTAAACCCTAGAACAATTTAGAAAAGTTACATCACTGGTTCTTGCTAAAGTAATTTAAGATGTAGAATATTATAATTAGCTTTGCCTTTGTTGAACACATGACTTCATGTTATATAGATCTATAAGTTTTATAACTATTTCAAAAATTCATTAAATAATTTTTTTAAACCCGTAAAAAAATAAGTTTTTGACTATAAATCCTTTATATACGAGACATAAATAAAAGAGTGTTCATTGTAATATAAAGGATTTAATATATTTTTAAATGTTGGTATAAAAATTAAAAATGTATAATTTAGAAGGCAAAAGAGAGATCTATAAGTGAGAGAATAAATGAACTGCATGTGTTAAACCTCATAAGCGCCCGCCCCACGTCTTAGTCATATTAAATTAAGGTACTTGAACTTATAAGTTTTATTTTCTTCTTTTTAGTCCACTTATAAAAACGTGGTTTTTTTAAATCTATTTTTTTTTACTTCTATTTATTCTTTCTTTTTTTTCCCCAATTTGTTTTAATGTTGTTTGTGTGTAGGGACAGTTTTATTATTGCATGTTAGCTGATATTTTCATTAAAAAAAGTTTTCGCGTTCAACGTATTTCATTGTATTTCTTAATTTCTTTCTAGATGTAAAAAATGTGTCTTCTTTTTTTTCTGACATAAAATCGTACACAGTAAAATTTTAGGCTTGGTGTCACCCCCTGATGGGTGTCAGCCGGGGCGCCCCCCCCCCAGCGACGCCACTGATCACAAGATAAAGAGTATCTATCACAGAAAGTAACTTTTATTTGTCCTAATTTGCGAACATTATAAACTAGATGATTAATTTACAAATGTGTTGGTGTTGGTTCTAGTTCTTCGTAAGCATTTAATTATTTCTTTTTATAACTACAACGGATGTGAAGCTCTCATATACACAACAGTGATGGAAATGGGAAAATGTTTTAGTGTCCGGAATTGTTAGTGAAACATACCGTAACACAGTGTCTATAGATGGAATTGTTAGTGAAACTTACCGTAATACAGTATCTATAGATGGAATTGTTGGTGAAACTTACCGTAACACAGTGTCTATAGCAGACGATGGCAACCACTTCCCCCAAGACTCGGCCAAGGCTCCATACAACCAACCCATGTCTTGACCAGGAATTCCAGGAGGTGGAAAACTGACCGAGAGCACAGAAAAAAATCAGTTCATACATGTATCACAGCTTGTTTTTTAATAAAAGTAACACGACTTGTTTTGTAACACAAGGAACACATTTTGCATTGTAAAACAAGTAATACAACTTTTCTTGTCAACAAGTAACATAAATACAAGTAACACAACTTGTTTTGCAATACATGTAACATGACCAACTCAAATGTTGAACTAGAGACAAAAGAGGAAATACATAAATCATGATTAAGATTTGTATGCTTAACGTCCAGTCATCAATCTAAATACACTAAGACAGGTAAGAAATCAAGAAAAGGTTGGAATAATGTCTATGCTAATTGCTAACAATAAGTCAGGCAAGAAATCAAGAAAATTTTGGAGGGATATTTCCCATTTCTAACTTCAAAGAAAATTACCAGGATGTAACCTTGAAGCATCAAGAGAAACATAAAAAAAACAGTTGTCAAAGAGAGACAGGTCAGGGTGTTCTGACGTTTGGAAAATAGCAGCATCGTGAAATTGCCGCCAAGGGAATTAACCTAACTTAGCATCCATAAAAATCTAACGCATTGATCGCTTTAACTTTAAGATGCACAGTTAATAGCATAATACTGTAGCATACACAAGTATATATATCCATCTTTAAAGTTTATTTAGAGATTTCGAGCCGAGGGTTCACATTTTTGAAACACTGGTAACTTTGACGTCTTTGGAATTTATTTAGTTTTGGTTTCCTTTCAAAACCCAACCCTTCAAAATGTTTCAACGGTTATGTCTGATGTTGCAGCCAAGGGACGAAACTTATGTACATTACAATTCCACTATACCACAAGAGTTGTTACAGTGAAACGGCCTTTTTTCAGCTACTGAGACATTGAGACATTTATGTATTGTGTTTAAAGTCATTACAAAATAATTTCCCGTGATCTTTCCTTCATTTGGTGACAAATCAAACATTAGCAGATATGTAAGCATGCGAGGCCTTTGGGGGTGGCAGCTGGGGCAATCGCACCAGGCCCCGCGCTTAGGGGGGGGGCCACGTTTCAGACTTGAGACTATATTTTAGTAACAAAAGAGCCGGCAGTTATTGCACTACTGAGTTTGCTCAGAATTGATCTAATCTAAGGGGGGCCTCACGGGGTCATTGTTGCACCAGGCCTCGCGCGTACCTAACGCCGCCTCTGTATGTAAGTCACTACAACTGATTTCGACTTTGTATTCGTAAGTAATCACATTTTTTATTATTGTCATTTTTTCCAACTTTATGTTTCTAAAATTACATTATCCTGTTAAGCCTTCAAATACAAAAAACAAGTAATAACAGCTCGAATGAGTATTTAAAAGCAATTTCAAACAAAGAATTTCCAATTTATTTTTTTAAGGGAAATCATTCTAGAGTCACGCCAAGAATGTGTCAATATAATGCGCACCGCGCATCAGACTAACATTTATAGCATTCACAAAGGGTGAAAACCCAAATTAACTATCAATCTAGATTACATTAAAATTCATTTCAAATCAATAATTCTGAAACTAAACAAAACAATTGCTATCTACAAATTGCTGCTAAAATTACGGGAGTCGAACCAAAAGAGATTTTTTTTAAAATTCCTTCTGCAACATTGTTCTAAATATTATTAGCTATCTTTTGGCGTTTGTATCAACCAGATAGATGTTATGGTTTGGCGAAAAATTGACAAAATGCTGCTATTTTTTCGTTTTTTTAAAAATTTTCCAGGAAATCCACTAAACCTTTTCTGTTGTTTTTTTTGGCCCGGTGCACATCATTGGGACCTCCTTAACATATTTGCAAAGACCCGAACCCTCTATCTGGTATGGTTCAGGAGGAGTTGCTGTTCAAAGCTCGAAAAGACAGGCCGGACATTTCAAATATATAAACGCAATTCCCTATGGGAAAATGCGTTAAAAATTAATAATTTATTAATTAAACTAATTAGGCATCAGATATCAAAGCAGATTGATTAAATTTAACAATTTCAAACACTGTTTTACCGTAAAATCCGTGTTAAGTTAAAATTTGCAAGGGGCCGTCCATAAAGTACGTCACGCTCCAGAGGGGGGAGGGGGTGTAAGAAAGTGTGGCAATTTGTGACAGGGGGAGGGGGGTCCGGCCATGTGTGACGTCACGGTGTTTTATATTAAATTTTAATTATTTTGTTAATAAAAAACAACATTTTTGTTCGAAAGTGTGACATACTTTAGTGTGTGGGGGGGGGGTGTCCGAGATTTGTGACAGTTTGTGACAGGGGGGAGTGAGGAATTAAAAATTGTCAAAAATGGCGTGACGTACTTTATGCACGGTCCCAAAGAAGACTAACATTAAGTGATCAACATCATCCAACTCAATAATTAGTACTTAGACCAGTGGTGGCGAACCTTTTTTTGAGGCCTCTTGTCCAAAATTCAACCAAAACCCACTTATTTACAGCAAAATGCCAACACTCCAATGAAACCCGAAAATGGAGGTTGGGTTTAGCTGGTTTGATTAAGGCAGTAATATTTTAGTCGCGTGCCAGCCGATGAGGCTCTGCTGGCCAAGTGTGGCACGCGAGCCATAGGTTTGCCATCACTGACTTAGACTGACACCTCAGTATTAATGTATAAATTTACTTTAAAAAAATATAATAACAGCTTGCCATCATGATGTTTGCTGTAAGTACATTTTCAACAGAAGTACACCAAAACTTTCAAAACTTTACATATAATTTTAATATTTTTTATAGGGAGTTGCCCCGCTTTGCAAGCATTGACTGACGTATAAGAGCCTTATATTTTCGGGTTCGAATCCGTGTGAAGGCAAGGGTTTGTTCCCGGGGCCCAGGGCGTCCCTGAGTCACCCCCCTTCGAATGGGTACCTAACACTACATGTAGTTAGGCGGCTGGGTAATGCGTGGAACCCACAAAGCCGTGGCCTGTGAACGCTGCATCACTTGCCAAAAGCTCATCTGTCATGGTCTGTGGACGCAACTATCTTCTGCATAGAAGGGGCGTCTGTATGGATAAGATAAGATAAAAGATTTATAGTTAAAAACTTTGTTTTTTACGGTTTTTTTTTAATTTTAAGACGCATTCATTGTTTCTTGTTGTTTTTTTTTCCTTTGTTTTTTAAAATGTTACTTCTTACGCATTGATCGGCGATGTCTCGTGATTCCCCACGCATGCGTAGACTGGCTTGTTGGGTAGATACTGCTCGAAGAGTTTGTCCAGCGCTGTCACGTGACAGACTTGCTGAGTTCGACTCTGGCTCCAAACATCATGAGCAGGGATGTCACCAGTCATGATGATGTAGTCGAACTGAGGACATATGGCAACATAATAAACCTGATCTGAGGACACGTGGTAGCATCATTAACCTGATCTGAGGACACGTGGTAGCATCATTAACCTGATCTGAGGACAGGTGGTAGCATCATTAACCTGATCTGAGGACACGTGGTAGCATCATTAACCTGATCTGAGGACGCGTGGTATAGCATCATTAACCTGATCTGAGGACACGTGGTATAGCATCATTAACCTGATCTGAGGACAGGTGATAGCATCATTAACCAGATCTGAGGACAGGTGGTAGCATCATTAACCTGATCTGAGGACAGGTGGTAGCATCATTAACCTGATCTGAGGACAGGTGGTAGCATCAATAACCTGATCTGAGGACAGGTGGTAGCATCATTAACCTGATCTGAGGACACGTGGTATAGCATCATTAACCAGATCTGAGGACAGGTGGTAGCATCAATAACCTGATCTGAGGACACGTGGTAGCATCATTAACCTGATCTGAGGACACGTGGTAGCATCATTAACCTGATCTGAGGACACGTGGTATAGCATCATTAACCTGATCTGAGGACAGGTGGTAGCATCATTAACCTGATCTGAGGACACGTGGTAGCATCATTAACCTGATCTGAGGACACGTGGTATAGCATCATTAACCTAATCTGAGGACACGTGGTAGCATCATTAACCTGATCTGAGGACACGTGGTATAGCATCATTAACCTGATCTGAGGACACGTGGTAGCATCATTAACCAGATCTGAGGACACGTGGTAGCATCATTAACCTGATCTGAGGACACGTGGTATAGCATCATTAACCTGATCTGAGGACACGTGGTAGCATCATTAACCTGATCTGAGGACACGTGGTATAGCATCATTAACCTGATCTGAGGACACGTGGTAGCATCATTAACCTGATCTGAGGACAGGTGGTAGCATCATTAACCTGATCTGAGGACAGGTGGTAGCATCATTAACCTGATCTGAGGACAGGTGGTAGCATCATTAACCTGATCTGAGGACACGTGGTATAGCATCATTAACCTGATCTGAGGACACGTGGTAGCATCATTAACCAGATCTGAGGACAGGTGGTAGCATCATTAACCTGATCTGAGGACACGTGGTATAGCATCATTAACCTGATCTGAGGACACGTGGTAGCATCATTAACCTGATCTGAGGACGCGTGGTAGCATCATTAACCTGATCTGAGGACGCGTGGTAGCATCATTAACCTGATCTGAGGACACGTGGTATAGCATCATTAACCAGATCTGAGGACAGGTGGTAGCATCATTAACCTGATCTGAGGACAGGTGGTAGCATCATTAACCTGATCTGAGGACAGGTGGTAGCATCATTAACCTGATCTGAGGACACGTGGTAGCATCATTAACCTGATCTGAGGACACGTGGTATAGCATCATTAACCTGATCTGAGGACACGTGGTATAGCATCATTAACCAGATCTGAGGACAGGTGGTAGCATCTTTAACCAGATCTGAGGACACGTGGTAGCATCATTAACCTGATCTGAGGACACGTGGTATAGCATCATTAACCTGATCTGAGGACACGTGGTAGCATCATTAACCTGATCTGAGGACACGTGGTATAGCATCATTAACCTGATCTGAGGACACGTGGTAGCATCATTAACCTGATCTGAGGACAGGTGGTAGCATCATTAACCTGATCTGAGGACAGGTGGTAGCATCATTAACCTGATCTGAGGACAGGTGGTAGCATCATTAACCTGATCTGAGGACACGTGGTATAGCATCATTAACCTGATCTGAGGACACGTGGTAGCATCATTAACCAGATCTGAGGACAGGTGGTAGCATCATTAACCTGATCTGAGGACACGTGGTATAGCATCATTAACCTGATCTGAGGACACGTGGTAGCATCATTAACCTGATCTGAGGACGCGTGGTAGCATCATTAACCTGATCTGAGGACGCGTGGTAGCATCATTAACCTGATCTGAGGACACGTGGTATAGCATCATTAACCAGATCTGAGGACAGGTGGTAGCATCATTAACATGATCTGAGGACAGGTGGTAGCATCATTAACCTGATCTGAGGACAGGTGGTAGCATCATTAACCTGATCTGAGGACACGTGGTAGCATCATTAACCTGATCTGAGGACACGTGGTATAGAATCATTAACCTGATCTGAGGACACGTGGTATAGCATCATTAACCAGATCTGAGGACAGGTGGTAGCATCATTAACCAGATCTGAGGACACGTGGTAGCATCATTAACCTGATCTGAGGACAGGTGGTAGCATCATTAACCTGATCTGATGACAGGTGGTAGCATCATTAACCTGATCTGAGGACACGTGGTAGCATCATTAACCAGATCTGAGGACACGTGGTATAGCATCATTAACCAGATCTTAGGACAGGTGGTAGCATCATTAACCTGATCTGAGGACACGTGGTAGCATCATTAACCTGATCTGAGGACAAAGGTATAGCATCATTAACCTGATCTGAGGACAGGTGGTAGCATCATTAACCTGATTTGAGGACAGGTGGTATAGCATCATTAACCTGATATGAGGACAGGTGGTAGCATCATTAACCTGATCTGAGGACAGGTGGTAGCATCATTAACCTGATCTGAGGACAGGTGGTAGCATCATTAACCTGATCTGAGGACAGGTGGTAGCATCATTAACCTGATTTGAGGACAGGTGGTAGCATCATTAACCTGATCTGAGGACACGTGGTAGCATCATTAACCTGATTTGAGGACAGGTGGTATAGCATCATTAACCTGATCTGAGGACAGGTGGTAGCATCATTAACCTGATCTGAGGACAGGTGGTAGCATCATTAACCTGATCTGAGGACAGGTGGTAGCATCATTAACCTGATCTGAGGACACGTGGTAGCATCATTAACCTGATCTGAGGACACGTGGTATAGCATCATTAACCTGATCTGAGGACACGTGGTAGCATCATTAACCAGATCTGAGGACAGGTGGTAGCATCATTAACCTGATCTGAGGACACGTGGTATAGCATCATTAACCTGATCTGAGGACACGTGGTAGCATCATTAACCTGATCTGAGGACACGTGGTATAGCATCATTAACCTGATCTGAGGACACGTGGTATAGCATCATTAACCTGATCTAAGGACAGGTGGTAGCATCATTAACCTGATCTGAGGACAGGTGGTAGCATCATTAACCTGATCTGAGGACAGGTGGTAGCATCATTAACCTGATGTGAGGACACGTGGTATAGCATCATTAACCTGATCTGAGGACACGTGGTAGCATCATTAACCAGATCTGAGGACAGGTGGTAGCATCATTAACCTGATCTGAGGACACGTGGTATAGCATCATTAACCTGATCTGAGGACACGTGGTAGCATCATTAACCTGATCTGAGGACGCGTGGTAGCATCATTAACCTGATCTGATGACGCGTGGTAGCATCATTAACCTGATCTGAGGACACGTGGTATAGCATCATTAACCAGATCTGAGGACAGGTGGTAGCATCATTAACCAGATCTGAGGACAGGTGGTAGCATCATTAACCTGATCTGGGGACAGGTGGTAGCATCATTAACCTGATCTGAGGACACGTGGTAGCATCATTAACCTGATCTGAGGACACGTGGTATAGCATCATTAACCAGATCTGAGGACAGGTGGTAGCATCATTAACCAGATCTGAGGACACGTGGTAGCATCATTAACCTGATCTGAGGACAGGTGGTAGCATCATTAACCTGATCTGATGACAGGTGGTAGCATCATTAACCTGATCTGAGGACACGTGGTAGCATCATTAACCTGATCTGAGGACACGTGGTATAGCATCATTAACCAGATTTGAGGACAGGTGGTAGCATCATTAACCTGATCTGAGGACACGTAGTAGCATCATTAACCTGATCTGAGGACACGTGGTATAGCATCATTAACCTGATCTGAGGACAGGTGGTAGCATCATTAACCTGATTTGAGGACAGGTGGTATAGCATCATTAACCTGATCTGAGGACAGGTGGTAGCATCATTAACCTGATCTGAGGACAGGTGGTAGCATCATTAACCTGATCTGAGGACAGGTGGTAGCATCATTAACCTGATCTGAGGACAGGTGGTAGCATCATTAACCTGATTTGAGGACAGGTGGTAGCATCATTAACCTGATCTGAGGACACGTGATAGCATCATTAACCTGATTTGAGGACAGGTGGTATAGCATCATTAACCTGAACTGAGGACAGGTGGTAGCATCATTAACCTGATCCGAGGACAGGTGGTAGCATCATTAACCTGATCTGAGGACAGGTGGTAGCATCATTAACCTGATCTGAGGACAGGTGGTAGCATCATTAACCTGATTTGAGGACAGGTGGTAGCATCATTAACCTGATCTGAGGACACGTGGTAGCATCATTAACCTGATTTGAGGACAGGTGGTATAGCATCATTAACCAGATCTGAGGACAGGTGGTAGCATCATTAACCTGATCTGAGGACAGGTGGTAGCATCATTAACCTGATCTGAGGACAGGTGGTAGCATCATTAACCTGATCTGAGGACAGGTGGTAGCATCATTAACCTGATTTGAGGACAGGTGGTAGCATCATTAACCTGATCTGAGGACGCGTGGTAGCATCATAAACCTGATCTGAGGACACGTGGTATAGCATCATAAAACTGATCACTTGAGACTTGGACTCATTACTCAGAGTTTAGAGGTGATAACTGCAAACTGATTTGTTAGTATACCTAGTATACCTGAATTTTATAGCTTCATGATTTGAATTTTTTTTAACGAGTGTCATCGTCAGTAACAAGCTATGAGCCCTCGCCTGGTGTCTCAACTTCTTATCTTCTTAAGGAAGAGGTCCAAAAGTTAGTTGTCGGGGGACGCGTGCTCGCATGAATATAGAAAGGATCCCAATGAATTATTCAAAACAAATTACTGTATAGAATTTCTACTTGTAGGAAGATAAATCAAAGATTACCCATCTTTATTTGGAATTAAAATTTACTGTCAAGGTGTTTAGAGCTTACCTGATGTTGTATGGAGTTAAGATTACTTGGCAAGGTGTTTAGAGCTTACCTGATGTTGTATGGAGTTAAGATTACTTGGCAAGGTGTTTAGAGCTTACCTGATGTTGTATGGAGTTAAGATTACTTGGCAAGGTGTTTAGAGCTTAAGTGATGTTGTATGGAGTTAAGATTACATGGCAAGGTGTTTAGAGCTTACCTGACACTGTATGGAGTTAAGATTACCTGGCAAGGTGTTTAGAGCTTACCTGATGTTGTATGGAGTTAAGATTACTTGGCAAGGTGTTTAGAGCTTAAGTGATGTTGTATGGAGTTAAGCTTATATGGCAAGGTGTTTAGAGCTTACCCGACACTGTATGGAGTTAAGATTATATGGCAAGGTGTTTAGAGCTTACCTGACACTGTGTGGAGTTAAGATTACCTGGCAAGGAGATTAGAGCTTACCTGATGTTGTATGGAGTTAAGATTACCTGACAAGGTGTTTAGAGCTTACCTGATGCTGTATGGAGTTAAGATTACCTGGAAATGTTTATGGTGTTGAGATTACCTGATCTTGTATAGAGTTCAGGTGACTGAATAAAGCATCCAACATGGCGATAGGAAGGTCACAATTCTGATAGTCTCCGTATTTCCCTGCCTTACCAGGTTGGTTTTGCTGGACCAAGGCTTTACAAAAAAAATTCAGTTGAAATAAGCAATGTCATTTATTTTTATAATAACAAACATTGTAAAATACATGCATTTTTTAAGAATAACTTTTCTTGTATCTTTTCTAGTCACCATCATTTGTCCTTTTATATATATATAAAAGTTTACCATTGTTATATTTTGTATGACTGATGTTGTAAATCACTGCCTTGTTGTTAACACAATATATGCGAGCAGATGGTCTAATTGTCACAAAGGCGACAAGATTTTAAGAAATATACAAAAAACGTGATGAATCTACACGATAGTGTATAATAAAGATTCAAGACACTCAAGAAAAAATATCTTTAACAAAACATCAGAATACTAGATTGTGATTGAATCATTATCTAAATCCCAGCTCACGAAATTTTGGATTAGTATAGAGTTCATATGACTGTATGTATGTGTGTATGCAAACAACAAAATGTACATTATATTAACTTTAAAAAACACTTGACCACATTAACCAGTATTAACTTGTATATGTGTGTATGTATATGTGTGTGTGTGAGAGAGGGCGAGAGAGAGAGTGAGAGAGAGCATGTGGCCAGCAATTTTCCCTTTAAGCTACGCTTTAAGCTACGTCGCGCAGCAGTTTTGAGTTTGCCGCAGCAAATTCTGATAGGCATAATAAAAACATTGTGTGTGTGCACAAAAGAAAAATGGATGTTTTTCAACTTTGCACAAGACTTTTGTTATTTTGCACACGGACCAACACATTATAAAGGGAACATTGATGGCTAGTACATTGTTTCGACTTTGCACAAGACTTTTGTTATTTTGCACACGGACCAACACATTATAAAGGGAACATTGATGGCTAGTACATTGTTTCGACTTTGCACAAGACTTTTGTTATTTTGCACACGGACCAACACATTATAAAGGGAACATTGATGGCTAGTACATTGTTTCGACTTTGCACAAGACTTTTGTTATTTTGCACACGGACCAACACATTATAAAGGGAACATTGACGGCTAGTACATTGTTTCGACTTTGCACAAGACTTTTGTTATTTTGCACACGGACCAACACATTATAAAGGGAACATTGACGGCTAGTACATTGTTTCGACTTTGCACAAGACTTTTGTTATTTTGCACACGGACCAACACATTATAAAGGGAACATTGACGGCTAGTACATTGTTTCGACTTTGCACAAGACTTTTGTTATTTTGCACACGGACCAACACATTATAAAGGGAACATTGACGGCTAGTACATTGTTTCGACTTTGCACAAGACTTTTGTTATTTTGCACACGGACCAACACATTATAAAGGGAACATTGATGGCTAGTACATTGTTTCGACTTTGCACAAGACTTTTGTTATTTTGCACACGGACCAACACATTATAAAGGGAACATTGATGGCTAGTACATTGTTTCGACTTTGCACAAGACTTTTGTTATTTTGCACACGGACCAACACATTATAAAGGGAACATTGATGGCTAGTACATTGTTTCGACTTTGCACAAGACTTTTGTTATTTTGCACACGGACCAACACATTATAAAGGGAACATTGACGGCTAGTACATTGTTTCGACTTTGCACAAGACTTTTGTTATTTTGCACACGGACCAACACATTATAAAGGGAACATTGACGGCTAGTACATTGTTTCGACTTTGCACAAGACTTTTGTTATTTTGCACACGGACCAACACATTATAAAGGGAACATTGACGGCTAGTACATTGTTTCGACTTTGCACAAGACTTTTGTTATTTTGCACACGGACCAACACATTATAAAGGGAACATTGACGGCTAGTACATTGTTTCGACTTTGCACAAGACTTTTGTTATTTTGCACACGGACCAACACATTATAAAGGGAACATTGATGGCTAGTACATTGTTTCGACTTTGCACAAGACTTTTGTTATTTTGCACACGGACCAACACATTATAAAGGGAACATTGACGTCTAGTACATTGTTTCGACTTCGTCTAAAATAACGTGTGACCATAGAGCGTTGATCTTTGTTTAGTTTGACGTACATGATGTTCGTGTGCTGTTGTCATCTACCCTACAACACAGCGGTTCTCCGCACGGTACAGGAGAACCCACGGCGTACTGGAAGTCAAGGTGAAGATCTGTCAGCTGTACGAATCTCAGAGTGGGGGCCCCTGGCTGTGATTTTAAAAACATGCACAAAAAGAAAAAAATTTGAAAGATTATTCAGCATTCCACCATTCTGTTCTTCGGGATCAATTAATATCTAAGTAAAGTACACATTGTGGAGTACTTGGAAATGTGGTGGGTGGTGTTAAAGAGAAGATTAAACGAGGCCAGGGACTGGACGCTGGGCACTGACGTCACTGCATGACATGTTGCGACGGTATCTGACAATCTTTAATATCATGTCGTCTGTATTAAAGGTCGAATTCCCCGTCAGCAGTCACGTGTGTTAACTACTAGTTGGACGTTAACGGGTCTGGACCGCAGTCAAACAAACAAAACCCTAAGGAAAGCGAGGGTGCAGCCATATGAGTAATACACATTAACACTGAGGTAAACGCCTATGGGTAGAAATTAGTTACACTTGTTTACATGCATAAGAGCCAACTACAAAAACCGGGTTACAGGCATATGGGTAGACCCCTCAGCCGACGCCGACGCCACGCGCCGATCACTCCGCAAAATTTTCGTCCGCCGAAAATCCGCCGGAAAATATGCGGCGCGCCGCATTAGCCGCCGTATTTTGTCCGCCGTAAATCCGCCGAAAAATGAACGAGCCGCCGTAACGTAATGTTTTTGTTTTCTTAAGTTTCATTGCGTTCCGTTCCGAGTTATTTGTACAGTTTTTTTTAAACCTAAATAATAATTGATACAATTCTTGCAAGTCATCTTTTTATCGTTAAGCTTTGTCGTAAATAGCCGATTGATTATTACTAAATTATGGCTCAACGATCTTCTACTATCAGAAAGGTAGCCTAAGCCTAAATTAAATTAAATTAAATTAAATTAATAGTTTTAATTAACTAGATTCTAGTTTAGTCAATAACCGATTATTTTTAAGGGTGATCCTGAAGTTTTAGCACGTAAATTTTTTCGATGCGAATTTTAATTTTCTCGTGAGAACTTTCATTTTCTAATTTATTAAATGCATTATATATGTTATATTTTAGTTATATAGTGCTAATTTGTAAAGCTTTTTAATTTATAAGGCTTTTTTCGGCCCTTGACGCTACATAATCGTAGTAGGATACATCTTTTTGTTTATCTAGCACCCGGCTAGCCAGATTTTGTTTTACCTGAAACTACCCATGCTAAAATAAATTTACTGACTGAAGATGTTTTTTTTTAAAGTTTCATTCATCTATTTTAAGATTCTTAGAAGATCAATAAATATTTTAATGAAAATTTCATTTTTTATTTCCTTACTAGATATTTGATTATTTTTTGTATGTTTGTAAGTGAGAAAATTTCATCTGGCCTCTTGATGTGACAACTAGACCTGCCAGCCGATTTTTTTTTAAATTTCGGCTGGCTGGCATAATTTTTCGGCTGATAACCGGATAAGCCGGATTTTAAAATTTCGGCTGGCAGGTCTACATATGGGTAAAGCTTAGTTAGTAAAAAATGTTGAAGGAATATAAGTCAAACTCTCACACTAGTTAAGCACTTGACCACTTCGCTTAGACGTTTACCAGAAAGCTTCTGATCGCTAGAAAACACATCCCAATCTACCAGAAATGTTCCGTGCTTGAACTAAGATCCCATAAATCCCAAGGAGAAATGTCCCTCTTGCCCCGATACAATGATGGAACATACCTTTGGTGGGGCGGGTGGTCTTGGGATAGGTTTAGGTGTGTCTGGCAGTGTAACATTCCACATCTCTCCGGGAAAGTAGGGCGTGGCGCAAGTGTCACCAAGGATTATGCCACACGCCTCGTCGGGTGACAATAGGAGGTTGTCAACAACATACAAGACTTCCTCCTGCGGAAGTTAATGGCGCGTGCGTTAAAGGGACGTGAACAATCGCACACCTTTTCATGCCCCTGAACTATAATAATATTATAGTCTCAAAAAAAAATCATGTTTCTAAATTTTCTAAAAAACCAAATAAAGTATTCTGCACCAAACTGCATAAGGCGTTTTTACATTTTTTAGGATATCATTAACTGCAGATTATGGTATTTTCAGCTGGCTTATGATTAGCTTAGAGTTACTAGGAATTCAAATTTCCCCAGTCTCATACACTGACTTATGCATTCAAATTTCCCCAGTCTCATACACTGACTTATGCATTCAAATTTCCCCAGTCTCATACACTGACTTATGCATTCAAATTTCCCCAGTCTCATACACTGACTTAGGCATTCAAATTTCCCCAGTCTCATACACTGACTTAGGCATTCAAAGTTCCCCGAATCTCTTACACCAACTTAGGGCCTCCCAATTACCCCCAAGTCACACACACACACACACACACAGAGAAGATGCCCTTACCTGAAACTGGGGAACAATCAGCCGACAGACATGTTCGTCCTCTATTTTGAAATTCACGCAAAATTTTATCACTTCCTGAACAATAGTCTCCACAGCTGTGGCTCTCTGAATCATCTCCTTTATCTCCATGACAACAAAAACACAAACACCGCACGTGACGTTTCCCCAACGCTCAAGTTTTCGATGACGCTTTAGGTAAGAGGCCATTTTGTTGTTCTCAGTGTCGAAGTTATTATCTCTGAACTCAGAGACTCCATCATTCTTCTTATGTCCATTTTCAAAATCATTCGTCCAAACCGGCGGAGGTTTTAGACTATCTGAAGCGTTATCGCTACTGTGTTTTGAAAACCAAGTCTGCTTTATATCTGTTGCAACGTTTGACCTTGTCTCCGAGACAGCCAGTGCACAAAATGTGAAAACTACACATATGAAGAATGTCTTCATTTTACAAGTTTGAAAATCTAAAATGAACTTTCAGTTGACTCCGTTTCGTCGAACAACAACATCATTCATCCATCAATGAATATAAATATCTATCGATATCTCTACAATCTCAGTGCTTCTTAAACAAAAAACGGGGTCATAGCCACAGGAATTAATTTAACAGATATTTGTTGAGATCTTCGGTGTCTTATTTCTACTGTTTATCTGTTAACTCAATTCAAAGTTAAGGCAGGCCATAAAGATATGTGCCTGTAATCAGGGGCGGATTAAGACTGCACGGGGCCCCTGGCTGCAATTCAAACTGGGGCCCTATCCAGCTAGCGTCCCTGTAAAATGGTTGCTAGCAGCTAATATAAGACTGTAACTTGTAACTAGATAGTCCATTGGTTCCTTGTTCATAATGTGTCTGTACTCCGGGATCGGATTCATAAAAAAAACCGAACACAAAGAAATAACTGTTTGCCTGGAAACTAAAATTGAGTGTAAAAAGGTAATTTTTATGTAAAAAAAAGACAAATGAAAAAAAAACATGCGCCTCCGCCGGGGATCGAACCCGATACAGCTTGCGCCACAAGACAACACGTTGCCTCAAGACCACAAGATCCTGAGGTTCGAAATATTTTAAAAAGATATAAATAGTATTTATTAATATGTTCACTTATTAAGCCAATCGAATCAACTTTTTTGATACTGAGGCTACCGGATCCGATATAGCGATCAATTAATAGATAAGATTTTATTAATTTATTTAATTTATGATATTTTTAGGGATTCATGCAAACATTTGTCCACATTTATTATAAAATTTACTAAATTTGGGGGCCCTAAATCATCGGGGGCCCCTGGCTTTAGTCCGTTCATCCCCCCCCCCTTAATCCGCCATAGCCTGTAATCATTTTGACGCCAGGGAAACGAAATGTTTGAGATCCGCTGTATTGCCTCAGCAATCTAATAAAACATTTGCTTGTGATTACAGTGTTATAGAAAACATGGCGAATCAACTGGACGAAATTTCTTAAATTCGACTACGAATAACCGACATATTGTTAAAGGGGGCAAAGCATAAAAGACGCCATCATTCGGGGAGGGAAGTCCCTATTATAGACAATGCTGTGGTGGTGACTATAGGGGGCTGAAAGTTAGATAAACAAGAGTGACGTCTTACGTCATCTATTAACGGGTTTAAAAAAATTAGACTGACGAATGAAGTCATGAATTCTCAAATTCCTAGCAAATGGCGTGATAACAAATAGTTAAGCATTCTATGTGGAACGAAGCAGCGCTTCAACTTCAAACATCTTGTCAATACTTCATAGACCAAGTCTTAAATATGGGAGTAATAGGTACAATAACCTTTTGTTGTTTTTATTGCTGTATTATTTTTTTTTAATTTTTTTTTGTATTTTTTTTTATCTCGTGTCATCTGAAAGGAACGGGGTGGGCAAAGCAGAAAGCCCGGTAGGTAGAGTGGAAGGTCTGGTGGATAGAGCGGAAGGCCTGGTGGTTGGAACGGAAAGTCTGTCTGGGTTAGCAGTTTGTTTAATTATATTGAGAGCTGGTGCCACTAACCATAGCTACCCCACGTGGTTGCCACTAACCATAGCTATCCTACTTGGTTGCAACTAACCATAGCTACCCCACTTGGTTGTCACTAACCATAGCTACCCCACTTGGTTGCCACTAACCATAGCTACCCCACTTGGTTGCCACTAACCACTCGTAACACGATACAAAAAATATTGACCTTACACGACAATGCCATGTTTGTGAAACAGAAAAGTTATAAGTATTGTGCACTGTGATTAATGTAGGCCGAAACATGTTCGTAGCCTGCCTTGCACATAGCCTACCTCGTACATAACCTACAATGTATATAGCCTATCAGCTACAAAACCCTGCCATGTACAAAGGATGCCATGTACATAACCTGCCATGTACAGAGCCCGCCATCTACATATCATGCCATGTACAAATCCTACGACTTACATACCAATGCCAAATTCTACTTCTCCATTTACCTGATCGTTCTCAACAGTTCAAATGCTCAAGGTGTGTATTTGTTTTGTTTACATGTGTGACGTTGACATGGCAGATAGTCTAGTTAATAATGTCTCACCTTGTGGTGAGATATGTGCTATTAGATATACGTGATCTGACATAGGAGATGGGTGTTTAACGAAAACATATTTGCTCTGTAACTCCTCAAACGCCAGCTATCTGAATTTAAACTTGCTTATTATGGAAAATTACATTATCCACCGAACGCTCTGCTGTCTAATCTCCAGAGCCCTGTACTGTAATTATACGGGTCTGCCGATGACCAAGATAATGAGGGAAGTGGACCAAATACTTCGTCTAATCTTGTTCAATATCCATCCTTTGTTATAGTCACGTGCCTGTTATCAATCATGACAAGGTGATTAATCAAAGAACCCTGGGTAATGTGAAATGGGTGACCAGTTTGGAAATCGAATTAATTAGATTGGGGCGCACAACGAATATTTGACTGTTACTATTGCAAACAAAGATGAAAAAAAAATATATTATTGTACAATCAATAAAACATGTGTAACCAAAAGCACGTACGATCGTTTAACATTTCGCATACAGAAATAAAAAAAAATCCAAGGAATAATTCTGAATGATGATTAACTTAGAAATTGACGTCTAATGTAACTCCATAACTGGTATAACTCTATGCGATCTAATAAAAAAAAAGAACGTAGGACGCAATAATCTTCTAGATAGAAGGCACGTCTGTAATGTATTAAAATATTTTTTTTAGAATAAATCTGACCTTGTAATTGGTGAAATATTGTATTCTACTTTTCACTTTTGTTTTCCTTAGGGGCCGTCCATAAAGTACGTCACGCTCCAGAGGGGGGGAGGGGGGTGTAAGAAAGTGTGACACTTTGTGACAGGGGGAAGGGGGGGTGTTCGGCCATGTGTGACGTCACGCTGTTTTATATTAAATTTTGATTATTTTGTTAATAAAAAACAATATTTTTGTTCGAAAGTGTGACGTACTTTAGGGGGGGGGGTCCGAGATGTGTGACAGTTTGTGACAGGGGGGAGGGGGGGAGTTAAAAATTGTCAAAAATAGCATGACGTACTTTATGGACGGCCCCTTAATTGGTTTGAGATTTCCACGCGTAAATATATTCGGTATATAGACGAAAAACATATTAAAAATTTTTTTAACTGACTTCTTTCAAGCCTCTAGACTAGTTGGTGGCCGCAGACAAAAATACAATTTATCTCCCGCAACTACAACGCTGAAATTCAATATTAGTAAGAAATAAGGGTTACCGGATTCAATTTTTTGAAATCCGACCGAAGCCGGGGCCAGATTTGTAAAAATGACCCGATTCCGGATTTGCTGGACCCGGAGCTATAATATTTATATACTAGACGCCCCGCGGCATAGCATACGCCGCAGACTTGCTCATGGAGAGTGCAAAGAAAGTGGAGAAAGAACGGACACAAACTACAGCACGAAGAAATCAAAACAACGCGAGTGAACGTCGGTTGTTGGAGGGGTGACTGCCAACTCATTGTTGGTTTCGAAACATTTGCAGGCGAAATTCTATGAAGTCAGCTATAAAACGATAATCGGTTTAAAATCGGTGTTACATAATCGATAATCGGTTTTCCAAAACAAAAAAAACGCACGCAATTAACAACCCTAAATATGACTAACCCTCGCTAAGGTCGGCCAATCGCAGTTTATGTTTAAGGGATGGTAGTATTAAATGGGAGGCGGGTAACAACAACCTCAGTGTGCATGTCTTCACGTTTACTCGCTATTTTTTTATTTACTTCGTGCTGCTTTTTGTGTCTGTACTCCCCCCCCCAACCATTCTTTGCACTGTCTATGATGTGCAAGTCTGCGGCGTATGCTTTGCAATAAACGGGTAAAATAAAACAAACCCGTAAAAACAAAGTATTTTGACTATAAATCCCTTATATATGAGACATAACTAAAAGTATTGAATATGTTCAAACGCGACAAATATTTACAGACTGAATCTGTCTTAACTCCCCTTTGCTTTATAACCCGGGAGGGGGGGTGGGAGAGGGGAAAGGTCTGGACACCGATCCCTGGATCAAGCTCAGCGTGACACGTAAAATGTAAACAAAAGCACGCCGGTACACCTGGTTAAAACACGAGATGTGTTCATCGAAGGCTGGGGTGAAGTCAAGTGACCCGGAAAATGTAAGCAAAAGCACGCCGATACATCGACGATGTGGCGTTAACGCGCGAACTTAACTGTCACGTGAAAAAAAAACAATAACAAACTGTGAAATTGAATTACATACGTTGTATAGAGATAAACTAAAAATGCATTAATTTAATTACAGTACGTTTGATCGATCTGAAATTTTCATACGATGCATTGTTAGGTACTACGAGTCTATGTGCCAAATTTCAGCTCGATGGCATCACGGGAAGTGGGTCATTTTTAAATCCTTTATATTAACTTCACCGCCGTCTCTCTCTGTCTCTCAGTCTGTCGTCATCTCATGGGCTCGGCGGGCGGAAAAACAGAAGTCAAAAATGACCCACTTCCAATGATCCGATCGAACTGAAATTTGGCACACGGACCCGTCTTACCTAACAATGCATCGTATCAAAATTTCAGATCGATCGAACGTACCGTAATTAAATTAATGCATTTTTAGTTTATCCTTATATGAGGTATGTAATTCAAATTCACTGTTTGTTATTGTTTTTTTTCTTCCACTTCCACGTGAGTTTGAGTTGACGCCGACCGTCGTGCCGACACCCCCCTCACGTCCCACCCCCCATTTTTTTTCAGACAAGGGACATCACTCGGTGTCAGTCTGTCAATGTTTGTAGCGTTTGAAAATAATCAATACTGTTAGTTATGTCTCATATATAAGGGATTTATAGTCAAAAACTTTGTTTTTACGGGTTTGTTTTTTTACTTTTGTTTTTTCCTTCCGCCCGACGACGAACGACAGACAGAGACGGCGGTGAAGTTAATATAAGGGATTTAAGAACGGGCACAAACAGACATTTTTTAAAAAAATGTATTCGCTGGGGATTGAACCCAGGACCTTGCCCGCATGAGGCGGACGTAATAACCAGTACACTACGAATCTCGCGATTTCTGTGAAGGAACAATGCAAGTGAAACGCAAGGACCATTGTTAGTCACCCCTCCACTACCTTCGCTTTCCAACCGTTCTAGACACCCCGTGGCGTAGCATACGCCGCAGACTTGCTCATATATAGTGCACGAAAAAAGGGGGAGGGGGAGAACGGACACAAACAGTAGCACGAACAAATGGGAACAACGTAAGTGAACGTTGGGGGACCACCAAAGCACTTTTTGTAAGTATATCGGACATCGCCACAATATATAAACATATATTACAGCCATGAAGCCAAGTTGGAGAGCAACAACTTCGTCCATGAACGAAATATGCGACCAATGGAAACAGACAGGTACCTGGTGATGGAATTGATATAACACTGAACTAAGCTTTTTTCCGTGACATGCGAAGCGGTGTTTATGTTGGCTAAGAAAAGGGGGGGGGGAGGGCAGGCATTAGCATATTTAAAAATTTTAAAAAAAACATATGTCGCAGCTTGAGCTTGAACATAAGACCTTCCGCATGTCAGGCGGATGTAATAACCAATACATTACGAAATACATACACACTGTGCAGGAACATCGAAGGTGAATGTAAAAAACATTGCTGGTCTCAAGACATGCCCCGCCCCACCACTACCTTCGCTTGCCAAAACGTCAACTGTGTTTAGTTGACCCCAGCGAGGGTCATTCGTCATGCTCGGTTCCACATACTTGCAGCTTGCCTCGCATGGTCTAACCATGAAGAGAATTATATATATAGATATTTTATGGCTTTACCGGCCAGTCGGATTTGGCCGGATTTATGAAGTGAAATTCTGCCGGAGCCGGAGCGGAATTTGTAAAAATGGCCGGATTCTGGATACAGAGGCGTAACTAAGTTTTTGCCGCCCTTGGCTAATTTATTTTTCGCGCCCTTGATAAATTGACAAATTTCTTGTTTGCGATTTTTTCATTTGTTTGAAAAAATTAGTTGAATTTCTCTTATTTTATTTATGACAATAATTACGTAGTCTGACAGTGACAGACATAAAACGTGAATATAAAAAATGCATAAGACAGTATTAAGACAGGAACGATACTAATTTGCAGTTTAATTTTTACTAAATAATACCAAATAAATTGGTGGATAAAACGGGATATTATTGTTGCGTTAATAAAGAATACAGCAAAACTTGAAATAGCGTGTATTATAAATTAAAACAATAGTGTCAATGTGGCATACCAATTATCTCATACATAACGATATAAACTCAAAATTAAAAGTAAATTTAGGTAACACTCAAACGACTACAGCTAAGCACTTCCGTTAGCTGGAGTATTGGCGTGTTGCTAATACAGTCGGACCTCTGTAAGGCGAACTCAAGGGGGGAAAAATCGACTTACGGAGTTTACGAGTTAGGGGAAACTGGCGTAATAGGCGCAGACTAATCAAGGACAATGTTCCAAATTCCATAAGACTAATGTATTTTAGATCTCATTAACTCCAATATTTTTGGCTTTCAACCTCTCTTAGTCGAATTTTCCAAGGCGTTTGGGTTATTCTGGAGTGACGTTTCAGAAACGTGTTCCGTAGAGCCAAGTAAATGGACGTAAAATATTATCTTAGTGCATTCTATGAGGGATTAATCGCCCCTTGCAAGTACAAAAAATGACAAAGGGGCCGTCCATAAATGATGTCACGCGATTTTGGACGATTTTTTTACCCCCTCCCCCCTCGTCAAGCGTCGTCACAGAAAGTTGGACCCCCCCTCTAAAAATACGTCACAAATCTTTGACAACACAACACACACACACAAGAAAACCAACCTTATTTTCTATATGAAAATAAGTATTTTCAAATCACTTTTATTGTCATTTAAGCATTTATTATTTATTTAGTGAAAATCTACATTGTAATATTGTAACCCGCGTTTTTTAAAACGTTTAACCGGCCTTCAGAAAACGAACTGTGTTAACATCCTTAGATTACATTTTATTTTAATGCATACAAATTAAACATTGACTATTAATCATAACGATTAACGTCTTTGCTTTGAAAAAAATTATTTTAAAATAATATTTTTAAAATGTATTTTTTTTAAATTCCTCAATTGACTGACGGGCATCCCGTAAGAAAGAGGTCCGCGAACAGGGGTAAATAACCTAATCTGAGGTCAAAAGGGAATTCTTGGGGGTAATGCAGACTCATTTGGGACATATAACATCCACTACAATCCACTAGATATATTAAAATACGTCATGTGTACGTGTACGCTTGGAACATGTGCCCATTATTGAACCGGTTCCTTCCAGAAAATGCATTTTTTAAAATTTGACAACTATGTAGATTTCTTACCTACGTACTATAAGAAGACACCTAAATCCACCCTACTTTCATTTATATTGACACGAGTGACAATAGGCCTAATCTTAATCCACAGGACTTGACTGTATCAAGTATCCTTTCTGTGATATTTAAAATTAATGCCTTAAAAACTGAGCTAAGAAGAAAAGTTGTTTTGTGCTCCTCTCGAATTGCGATGTCAAGAATTTGATGCATTCAATAAATTTAATGAATACTTGACTAATTTTTAATGGGCTCATTTATCATTATATCTAGAATGGCCAGGGGCGTTTGACCACAAACCAAACGAACAATTATATCAAACAAAAAACGTTTATAATTCTAACAAATAGATTCCCTCCCCCCCCCCTTTAAAGAAAAATGATATTCCGGGTCATTTTGACTTAAAATATCTACACATAATCCTATTCAGATCATTTTTAGACACTTGTCATGCTTGTAAAACTCACCAGTAGCATTTTTGTGGGAGGGGGCTAACGACGCTCCCCCAAATCCCCGAGTCATGTGAGCAGGACCTAGAGTCTTGGGGTTGGGGGGGGGGAGTAACGCACACATAAACTTGTATATTTTGTGGTAACAGGGGAAAAAGTCGCCTGCCGTGAAAGAAGCAATCGGAGCTGCGGTTACATCACAAATGCTTTGATATCAACATGAAACGAAGCAGGGTAACAATTTTATACGTTATCTTGGGAGTTCTCAAACTTAAGGATTATAATTAGATTTAATTTTCATGTCTTGATAGCTTACGCCAACCAGCGTCTGGTGGCCTACCGACAGGCACATTGAGAAGCACTGATTTAAAAAAGAAAAAAAAAGTCATTAAATAAATTGTAAGCGACCAAATATTTCAGTGGAAGTTTTATTTAAAGTTACCCTTTTGATGTGACGTCACACTTCTTCAACCCCCCTCCTTCCCCCTCGTCACAAAAGTGTGACCCCCCTCCCCCCCAGGTGCGTGACGTCATTTATGGACGGCCCCAAATGCAAGAAAAAGGAGTGGTAACTAATTTGCGTCCCTTTCCTGTATGCTGTGACTCTTTTTAAAAAGAAAAATCTTACTTCCCCCATCCCACTGTGGAGGGAGTAAAGTGGGGGAGGGGAGGGGAGGTGTCTCCTCTCACGGGCTTGTGTCGGCATTTCAAAGCAAGTTGGCTCCTTTGATATGAAACATAGACACCGCCCCTCTTTCCTGTCAAGCCTACTAGCCGGTATGGCTGTCTCTCACCTCTCAATATCTACATTGTCCTTGATTAATCGGTGCCTATTCCTCCATTTTCCCTAACTCAAAACTCCGTAAGTCGAATTATTTTTTTTCGGGTCCTTTTGAGTTCGACTTCGAGAGGTCTGACTGTATTTTTTTAAATACAAATTTAAAAATTAGAGATTTAGTGGCGCCCTTTTGAGCTGGCGCCCTTGGCAACTGCCCCGATGCCAACCCGTTGTTACGCCAGTGTCCGGATATGCCGGAGCCGAAATCCGGTGCACCACTAGTAAGAAATGACCATAAAAGCACGACTTGGTGCCCGAAAACGTAGACCTAGCAAATGGCTCTGTGCACTTGAGCAACATTACTAATATGTCGGACTCAAAAATTATATTAAACTTATGGATGAATTTTGAGTTATGAAAAAGTGACTGGAGAGGGGTTGGGATGAATGTAGAGATGAACACTTGTCACTGTCAACAATTGTAGCTTTAGTACTCCTTGGTTCACCCTTTAAGATTTATAACGTTGAAAATTATTCGCAGAATTCTGGGGATAACGCTTTCCTCAAAGTATTGGTGTTTTCGTTAGAAGTTTTTACTGAGGGAAAGTCAAATATGCTATTTGTGATTGTGAAACAAAGACCCTTTATTTCCTTCTAGCATACATCAAGCAATAATCTATATGTGCTGGTCTTTTATGGACGTCTTTTTTCTTTTCATAAATTGACATAATTTATTTATTTAGTCGTTTATTTTTAAATTTAAAAAAGGGGACGTAATTATGTATTAACATTCCGTTTTAACTTTTTATTTTCAATATGGCAGATAAACAATCTTCAAGTAGCAATGGCAACAATAACAGTGACCTTCCAGATGATATATGGCTTGTAAGTGATCAATAAGTTGTATTTTATTAAAATCAGGGTAAAAGCAAAGAGAACGGTGCGCTCGATAAATGGTATTTTTGGCTGCTATATTCGTTTTTTTTCTCCTATTTTAATTTAAAAAATAGACAACTAAACCTAACCCAGACCCTAAAACTTACAACCTTAATTACGTTTATGGATAAAAATAATTGCACTTATTCCCTGTTCAAGTGTAAAAATACAACATTTCATTCACGGAAGCACGCGCTCTGCCATAACAATGTAAATTATAAATAGTTGAGCGCACCGTTCTCTTTGCTTTAGCCAAAATCAGATATCTTTAAGCGTCATAGACCTTGGTCATATTACAGACTTTTGTAATTAATATATTTTACAAGGATCTTCTTCAATTCCTCCAGGCAGTCAAGGACACATACTTATATAATTAAACTTAAACCACTTCTGACGGTCCTAGAGAGATCTCAAAATTTTACCACAGATAGATCGTGGATGACAATGATTGACAATGCATTGCATCAAAACTTCAGATAGATTTCATAGATCGAATGTACCGTAATTAAATTAATGAATGCATTTTTAGTTTATCTCTGTCTCTATATAATATATAGTGTCTGTATACGGTATACGTCTGCTATTGTTTATATCCACATGCAACCGGAGTTCACCCCAGCAAATGATGACCACATTCCCTGTGTTTAACAGCTCAGTAATACGAAACTAAATCTCAATTGACATGATACTACAAGATGAGCAACAGGAGTTTTTATTATTCAAACATTCCCATTATCAATTATGTAAATGTATAACATAAAAACAGGGTATTAGTAGGCCTGACAGGACATAACACAACAGTGAACGTTTCGGCAAAGAGCCTTCCTCAACGGACAAATAGTGCACAATTATGAAATCCGTGAACCTATCCATTGCACATAAAAGCCTGGGGTGCTCATCACAACTCTCTATCATGTACAAGGCTGCGAAACATTAATACAAATTTGTAGGTAAGCGTTATTCGCACGGTTTTGGCAGTGTGAATAATGTCCAAAATTATTTGCACGGTCCGTGCGGATAATGTTTAGCGTTATTCGCACTGCCGCACGGGTTTGACCGTGATAATGATGCCAAACGATATTTAAATTCTTATTACTAACTGCTTATTATTTATGTATCACTGCTTATTGACATATTTTGGTTTGGAGGGTATTAATTACATTTTCATTTTAACCGTCTTTCGAGTGGCTGGAATCTTATATTTTTGTATCCATTTTAGTTTAGCAATAATCTGAGCGGACATGCTTATCGTTAGTTAATCATTAATTAATTAATTAGTAATACTATGGATTTAGCTGATATAAAACTATTATTAACTGTTCCAGTGCACTCAAACTTTGTATTTTTATTCTATATATTATAAAGTACATTTATTAACTTTCATTTTCATTCATAATTGGACGAGGCTCTGTAATTAAAAAGGCTAATTATTAATTATTCTCCCCAAAGCCAAAACTAGCATTATACCTGTAATCATCATAAATCAATTAAGTTAATTTAATTTAAAGCATGCAAAAGCTAAAGACTACATAATATATAATATAATGGTATAGCATAGAAATTTAAAGTGAGAATCTGTAACAGTGAGCAACAGTAACAGAATAGATAATAAGACGGGCATGGGTGGGGGAATAATAAAATGTTTCTGGGAAAGAGCCTGCTTGAGTGTTTGCAAACATCCTCACTGTGGTTGTAAGGCAAACAAACAAACAAAAACACCAAAAAAATAAAAATAACTAACCCCCCAAAAAATTTTTGTTAAATAGGTAAGACCGTCCTGGGATTCGATCCGCATACCATTATGCTTAATAGAACTAAGCTAAACTGACCATTCAGCTGGAGAAGCTGACGATTTAATTTTGTTATTTTGAAATTATAAGAATTATCATTAATTGGACACCAATCATTTTTTATGGCAGTGCTACTTTAAAAATTCAGTAATCATGAAATTTTAATTTTTACTAGCATATAAATTACACATTTTAGACGAAATCTAGTGATATCGGCTTTTATTTTGTCTACACCGGGCGCGTTTTTTTTTCCAACATGATCAGCCCCTAGAAGACGCATGCGCCGATGAACCGTGCGGATAATACTCGGCATTATCCCCACGGCAAAAACCGTGCGAATAATCACTTGGAAATTTGTATGAATAATAAACATTAAAAATTTCACAACTTTTATCATATACATGCTAATATCATATTAATTAGAAATATTTATCTATATGCAAAAGAATAGTTGCAAACAGAAATGAGTTGTGATGAGCGCCCCATGCTTTTATGTGCAGCGGATAGGTTCACGGATTTCACCTGAAATCAAAGAAAATTTTATTTTCTTCTTTTTAATGCTCTTTCTATATGTAAATAAAAGCGTGTTTTTAAAATATTTTTTTTAATATATTTTTATTATTGATGTTTTAAATTTAGTTTAGCAAATTAAATATTGTCTTGAAATCATGAATTGATAATTTATATTTTTGAAATTTGATATCTAGCTCCTATTTCAATTTCCTATGAATATTGAGGTTTTATGAAAATGTCCGTGAAGATTTTTGCCTTGGCCTGTGGACAAGTCCATTATTTAGACTATGTTGAAAAGTGCAGAATAGTATTGACTATTGATTGATTATTGATAGGCACTTTGACAGGATTTTTTAAATAATGTCAGATTGCCACAAAACGCATATCATTTTGAAGGTCTAGCTATAAGCTTTCCAAAAACACAAATTTCATCTTTCTATCTTTTGTCGAAGTCGAGTTATGATTTTTTTGGTGAATTTTCAATGTACCTTATATAACTATATATTTTACTTAAAAAAAGTTTGACCCATTTCTAGAAAATTTTGCCCATAACGTTTTTACTATAAGTATAAGTTAAGTAAACATAAAATTACAATTATGTCCATTATGTTCTTAGTCTTAGCTTTCAATTATTGCTCTATAGGTAAGACCATGTGAGGTATACAAGGATGAATACAGGGATTGCAAAAGTAAGTGATATTCTTCAACCTTAGTTCAAGATTATTTGTGTCATCTAATTAAGAGTAGCATTCTTTTTTTTTATTTTATTCCACATATACTAAATTAATTGCATTGTTGTATACAAATGAATTATGCATGTCAAAACTTATGTGTATGTTTGAAGAATTTCTTCAATGTTTTTCTAAAATCTTTTTTTTTCTTTTTAAAACTAGGTCTATGGAGCAGACTTTATCAGCATTACATAGATGGAATTCAGCAAGATTGTACCCAATGGTTAACTGATTTCAATAACTGTATGGCATTTAGAAATACTAAAGATCTGGAAGCTGCAGTAAGTTGTCATCAAATGCTTATCTCTTAAAAATAATATTTTGTGTTTAACTTAATTTCAACTAGCCATATAAGTGGGGTGATACTGCAATCAGGCTGGGTAGAAAAAAATGTTTTATAAAGAGGGTAGACGTAGGCCTGACAGAACACCACAAAACAATGAATCTGTTGGTAAGAAGTATTTGTCAGCGAACAGACAAAAACTAATAAAGTGCAATAAAATAAAAACTTAGCTGTGCTGTTATGACGAGGAATCTAACAGCCAGAAAGAGAAAGAAGAGAGTAGTAGTTAGCCAGCTTGATACATTTGAGCTCTTTTTGAGTTAGTTACATTCATGATTCTCTTGTGCAATTTAGAAACACAAATACTTTTGATTTTAAGTTATTCCATTTCCACTTCAAAATTTTCAAAATCCATTGGTTTTATTTTTTCAGGAAGCATTGATTGCAGTAGAGAGGGAAAGGAGAAATCACAGATTAAAACTGGCTAGAATGAATGATGTTTGGGAGTATAGGACCAAACCACCAGCTGAGTGGCTTGAACCTTTATCTTCAAAGACTGATCATTGAATTAAGTTTCATTAAAATGTTCATAAATATTCATATCACACAACTGCATGTTCTTGTAAAAATAAATGCTTGTTTCAAATAATTAAAATTAGAGTTTCTCCTTCATATTGTTTTGGCTTTTATATAGGGAAATATTAATGTTCAAACTCCAACTCCAGAGACTTTTCCTGAAAATTAAAATTTAAAACCTTTTTAAAAAAATATCAAGTTGTTCGTTTTTCACAAATGAAAACACCATTAATAGCATTTGAATATACAATTTCAAAATATAATTTACAATCAACAAGTACAAGCAAACTATTATTTATTAAGATACTGCTGACTCTCCAGTTTTTTCATCTTCATTTTCAAAGTTGTCATTGTTGTCCTTGCCAAATTCTTTATCAAATTCCTCTTGTGTGATCTAAAAGTAAAAAATAAAAGGTTTCAAATGTTACATTTTGCTAATCAAATGATTGGATTCTAATTAAACTTAACATTGTGCACCTTACACACAGAAGTAATATTTTAGATATATTATTACTTTTTCTCTTTTTAATACACATGAATTTAAGTACATGTACTATAATATTTAACATTTTAATAATAAGCATCACGATATCTATGACTAATTTAAAACTAGTTAATTTGTAAGCAAATTATTTACTTTTCCTCTTTTTAACTTCTTAATCAGTCTGATATCATCATCAAATTCATCAAACTCTTCATCCATTTTTGTCTCAAGCTTTCTTTTCTCAGCTTTAGTTTGTCTGTCATCTTTCTTTTGTTTCTTCTTCTCTTTTCTATCTTTATGCTTGGACCAAGCTATAGTCTGTAAGGCAGTAAAGCAGCATTTTGTTGTTGTTTTTTAATTTATAAACATAAACTTGGTCTAAGAGCAATGAATGTGTTGATAAAACATAATAAATAGAAATAGCTGGTGTGTAGAGTTATTTTGATCATTATTGTGAAAATTAATTTAGGACTGGAATTACTATTTTTAAAGAAGAAAAGGAAAGATAGGGGGGTCGGCATGTTTACTGGAACCCGAGTAGCTGTTGCCGTGCAATAAGCCAGATAGTAAAATTTCACGGGATACCGTGAAAATTTGGCTGCAATGTCTATACCAACGGTGGCCAAACTGCGGCTATTTGTGTTCACATTGCGGCTCAACAACAATTTATCAAATTAAAACTTTTCTTTTGAAATATATGCTGTGAAATATGTTTAACATGAAAACGCTTTGAAAGAAATATCTGTCAACAGGATATGAAATATCTGTCAACAGGATATAAAATACGGTCCCAAAAAACTACAATGTATTTTGATACACCTTTTTTCTATGAACATGAAACAAAAATCGCCTAACACATAAAGATTTTGGTTCTTTCAATGAATCAAATAATTAAAACATGACAGCGCCACCGACAATTAAGAGGGGGTGGAAATGAAAGAGAGGTGGTGTTTTGTGTTAATAATTACACCCCTGCTTTCATTATATCTCAGGACACTAACTTGGCGCTGAAATACACCGACAACATTGAGTTAACAGTTGTGACAAGCAAATGCTGTTTATCTAAACACGGCCCATTCACTCCTCCCTCCACTCCTATCCCCACCCTACTCTTAAAAAACACCTCATCTATTGTTGGGTGTTTTAAAAAATAAAGTTTCAGTCGTTTAATAATTTTCACTATAAAATTAAATGTTGAGTTCACTCAGTGGCGCTGCACCCTGGCACCGCCTGCCGCACATTAACATTCAAGCTGCTGGGCCCGTAAGACCTGACTGAACATTACATCATTGTTGTTGAAATTTTGTTTGATTGTTCAGTTTACTTTATTTTTAGTTTATTATGAACATGACGAATGCATGTACACCAGGAAGTTTGTAGTGCATTTAAGTTCACATAAGTATATGTTCCTGGAAGCATGTCATTGGCTTCTGTGTGAAATGAGGTGCATGGATTGTGGCTAGGTTGCATTGTATAGTGGTCATGATGATGAAAATTATGTAGTGTTTCAAACGGATACCAGGGTACCCTGGCAGCTTTTCCCAACAATATTGATAATATAGTGGTGTGTGTGTGTGTGTGTGTGTGTGTGTGTGTGTGCAAAATGTTAAAAAGTCCATTATTTCAAAGTTTGCAACGATTGTTTGTTATGAACTTATTGCATATGTTATTCTGTAAATTTGAATAACCATAAGTGCAATATAATAGTACATGTAATAGTTAATTGTATTTTGTTTCTGAAAGGAGATCTAAAGTGTTTTTAAACTTCCTAAGGAAAGGTAAACGGAAATATTTTCAGGGGTGTAAGGCAGTCATGAGGGTGATTAGTAAGGTATGTTTAGTATGTGATTTTTATTAATAAAAAGGTGTATTTCCTCTATTATAATTATTATACCAAGCATGCTAATGCTACTATGCACTTTTGTGGCAAATTAAAATTTTAAAAAGTCAATACCTACCTTTGGTGGTCTCGTCATTTTTATTTTCTTCACATTTTCTCCCAATGCTTCCTTTTGCTTCCGTAGTTTTTCTCTAGCTTTGTCTTTGTAAGGAATTGTGGAAAAATCTATTTCAATAGGTTGAAAAGCTGATAGTGACTTTCCTTTCAGTTCTGGCATTTTGGGCATATGAAGAAGACCAAAACCCAGAGCAAGGTGACCAAAGTCTAGATCTAAATGAAATAAAGAGAACCATACAATAGAACTAACATTACAACCATTAGATATATACTATACTTAAAGTTAATAATGATAGAATTCCTTATATGTAGAAGAATGGGGAAAATTATAAAATATTATTTATACTTTGAATACTTGTATCACCAAGTTTTCAATAAAACTTAATTCAGCCTAGAAGATAATCTTTGTATGCATTTACTTGGTTTTGTAAAGCCAAAAAAAAATATTTTTTTCAACACTGTATAACCATCAGTTTTTAAAATCTCACTCAACATTAACTATCTCACCAAGTAAAATATTCAACAATTGATAAAACAGCTTATAAAGAGCTAATGAAAGGCCTTACCTTTGATTCGCAAAATCATGTTGCATTCATGCTTGGCATATGACTGTATGTAGGACACAAATGCACGTAAACCTTTTTCATACACGGCCCTAAGATATATATTAGTAAACAGAAATTAGTTGATGCTATTAACTTGTGGAATGAGACAAGTTATATTCGTCAATGCTCTTAGTATTATAGCTCTAAAAGTTAAACACAAAATTACTGACTTATAACTTTATTATGTTAACTTGTTATTTGAACATACAGGGTATAAAAAAGCTCAGTCGAATTTAAACAGTTATGTTGTGTTAAAATCACAGGAACATGAAACTTTTGGGCTCATACTTGGGAAAACGTTTTCACAGAATTTCTTTCAGAACAAAAGACACATGGATCACCTGTCATTAACAGCAAGTGTTTGGAGCTTTGTGCACATATCCACCACATCATCCAATTTTGTCATTTCCAACAGGGGAACTTTTTGGTTTATTTCAATAAACTTTATGTAGGCATCCTCTGAAGGAAGGAGAAGAACCAAGGCATTTCCTTCATTACCAATACGAGCTGTACGACCACAACGATGAACAAATGCACTAGAAGAAGAAATCATATATTTTACAGCTTTTTTGATGTAAAGCCCTAACTTGTTTTTAATAATTTAAAATTCTCTTATATTTTATCTAATTAATAATTTGTATGCATAAAATTTGCAGAATGTTTTTAAGACTCAAAAATAACAAGACACCAACCTAGCAGAGCTTGGAGGATCATATTGTATGACCCAGTTAACATCTGGTATATCTACACCCCTAGCCATCACATCTGTGCATATCAATATTCCACTGGAGAAAGTTATCATATAAAAATATTCAGGTTTACAAGTAAATTTCTTTTTTTTTATTTACAAATCAAAACATTGAAAAAAATGTTTAATAAACATAAGATTAATGATTAAATACATCTCAAAATATTTATTTAGATTTTAATTAAATTTCCTTTATTTTTAATTTTCCGTATTCATTTAAAATCATTTTATGAAAGAGTGATTCACTAGAATTTGAATAGATAGTGGATGTTTAGCAATATAGCAAATAGAAATTATTTTTGTTTCAAAATATTTAAAACTGAGCTTGCTTAGCTCTTTTAGTATTTTTAAATCCTTTATATTAACTCGTGGTGTCTGTTTGTTTGAACCCTTGATTGCTTGCTTGATTGTCGGTCGCCAAAACTTTGGATCGATTTTAACCCACTTCCTCGTGAGCTAGCGAGCTGAAATTTAGCAGGCAGTTTGGTGGCAATGATAAAAACTATGTATCAAAATTTCAGATCGATCGCATGTTCTATGGCATCCGTCCATCCTCATGGGATGATGGCGTTTCCTCCTGCTCCTCTACCCCCCTTCCCCTTTCTCCTGGCCCTTTTTTCTTTGCTCTTGACTGTAAGGGAAGCTTCCGCGACTTGGATGCCCTCGCGTACTTTAGCCCGCCAGGAGGTGCGTTCCTCAGCAATGGTTTCCCACGTTTTATGGTCTATCTGCGCCAGACTCATGTCTTTCTTGCAGACATCCTTGAAGCGCAATCAGGGGCGTCCTCTCTTCCGCATACCAGTTGCCAGCTCACCGTAAAGCAGGGCTCTTGGAATGCGCTCCGAGTTCATCCTGCGGACATGTCCCAGCCACCGCAGGCGCCTCTCACTCAGGATTGAGTGCATGCTCAGCATATGACTCCTTCTGAGTACCTCGACATTCGTTATCTTGTCCTGCCACTTGATGTGCAGAATCCTGCGCAAGCATCGCATGTAATGTAATTAAATTATTGAAATTTTATATTATTTTGTTTATTCCTATGTATCATGTTATTTTTTGAGATAGAGTGTCGCGGTGCGTATTATATTGAACAACACTTTTTATAAGCATATTCCTGATTGGTGCGCATTATATTAAACATGTTTTACGATACAACTACTATTGTGTATTTTTGGATGGTCTTTCGCTGCGTATTATAATGAACATTCTTTTAGTTACTTCACGTACATAAAGGATTTATAGTAAAAAACTTGTTTTTTTACGGGTTTTTTTTATTATAGTATTATACCATATCATACCTCTTCATTGACCTAAAAGCAGAAAAAACTGTGTTTCTCTTGTTCTTAATTTTACTATGAATTAATATAATTTCTGATTTCTTGAGAATCCTGAAAAAAAAATATTAAAAAGTTAATGAGCTTTGTCATATTAAATTTTACATGCCTTATTTGAATTAGGGTTAAATCATATATTATAATTTAATCATTTTTAAATTCATGCAAATTTTCCATCAGACAAGAACAAAGTTTTAAACATTAACTTGAATGCAAATTTAACCATTTTTTTAAGTATAGAAAAATAAAATAATGTACTTAACAAACTTACAGAAATCCTAGATTGTTTCAAGACTTCTTTCTTTCAAATATTAACCAATGTTAGCAAAGTGTTAATTCAGAATAATTACTTTAAAATATACTTCTCCCATCAAGTTTATTTTGAATCAACATAAAATATTCAATTATATTTTAAACCTTATAGCCACTTACTGTTGTAGACATAAAGAGAAGTAATCTACACATGCACATGTACTGAAAAATATCATGATTTTCTCCCTTTTATGAAGTTGAAGAAATCTTACTAGTTGACTAAATTTGTTATCTGCTTCAACTAACTGTAAGAAATATTTTTAAAATTCATTATTAGAAATAGTTTCTCTTACCCTTTAAGGAAGTCAAATTACTAATAACATGCATAAAATAAAAGTCTTAGCAATTAAACAGTTTTGGTTTCAAATTTTATTTCTTTACTAACATTAAGTTATTAAAAATGTTTGATAAAATATGATGTAAAAGAAGGCTATAAAATATAGATACCATGTAGTAATTTTTCAGCAAAAAAGGTGTTTTTTGACTTTTCCCTTCTTTAGTGGGCTTCTCTTTTACTGTTATCTGCAGTGGATTTCGCAGTCCTGCTCTTATCAGTTTTTCAACTTCATCTGTTTGTGTGGCTGAGAATAGTCCAGTTCTTCGCAGCTTTGGTAAATAGCTCAGGATGGCGTTGATGCTGTTTCAGAAAGGGTTATATTGATGTAAAAGTTTAAATTTAACCATTTTAATAATTCAAATTACCCATTTATCAAGTCAACCTAGCAAACAAATACACCAAAAGTCAAGACTTCAGATCCAAGATAAGTGTAAAAGAATTATAAAGTAAAGAGTTTTCTAAAAATATTCATAGATTTTTAAAATAAATTTAAGCTTGAATAACTGTTCAAGATGAATAAATAAAACTCAAGTTAAAATATACTTTTAAATTATGAAATTATCAGATGCATCCTGAAGGATTCAAATTCAAGCTAAATTAATATGTGTTAAAATCGACCTACCTTGCTTCAAAACCCCATATCTAAAAGTCTGTCAGCTTCATCTAATATGAGAACTTCCTAAAAAAAATATGAAAAATGAAGGGAAATTATTTGCAAATATTTATAAAAAATTATTAATTATTTTATGATTTAAAAAATGTATTTAGAGTAAAATTCTACTAGTAAATTAAATTATCTTATCTGTTACAGACGCTCCTTTATTGATCATTGCACCCTATGGTCCTATAAATCATGGTTTATGTCTAGTCTTGGATTTTAATTAGCATTTTAAATGTTGATGGTGTTGGTTTTACTGGTTTGATCAGCCAACCCATTCCTCGTCTGAATTCCAGATGGGAAGATGGAGAATTTGAATGTGTTTGTTCTTGCATACAGAATAAGAAAAGTAATTAATAACACTTAATAAATGAACAATAATAATCATATGGTTCAAACTCTTACTAAAGACTTGACACTTCCTGCCAAATTGAAACCAGATTCTTTCCTTTGAAACAAGTCCTCCAGGCGTCCAGGTGTGGCTATAATGATATGGCCACTGAAATAGAAATTGAGACTTGACTAACATCTAGATGCTGATGTGTGATTCCTGTCTGAACTATGAACACAATAAACATTTTTTGTTTTTTGGGTTCCATATTTTATTAAAACATTTATCCACTAATGTAGTCAATCTTTAAAATTAGTGGCACTGAATTTTGCACATAAAGAAATAATTGAACAATATTTTTTAACATTCAATTGCCTTTCATAAATTAAAATTAAAACATAAATCATTTATTTTAATTATAGTTAAATTGCTATTTATTTACAATTGTTTTCTTTAAAAGTTAAACATTTCAATTCATAACTACAAAATACAATAGTATGAAATTAATGTATTTCACAGTTAACAATACTACAGCAGGGCTTTATGACAAAAGTGAGCACTCAAAAAATCAATTTATTGGACTTTGTATTACCAGTCCAGATTTTTATGCATTTAATAATAATTGAAAAGATTAAATACTTTGTTGGTTTATTTACAAGGATTTCTAAGAATTGATAAAGAAGGAAAATTTCTATATCAGCATTCATAATATTTTTTTTTAATACCGTTTCTCAGGAGAAGGTGTGGTTTTGAAATTGAGAGGGGATGCAAAAAAAAATATTTAATATTAATATTAGAATCTTTGAGTCACTGGATTTTTTTTTCCTTAAAATTTCAAATTTTAGTCTCCAAATATATGGTAAGCTATCAGAATGTAGTAACCCAATAAAAGTGACTAGCATATTTTTAATGCCACATAGTTTTTTCAAAAGTTATAATTGATTACAAATTATAAAAACTTGAAAAATATTTTATATTTATAATAAAAATTGTTACCCTTTGACCATAAATTTCTCTATGTCTGCTTGGGGCTTCTCTCCTCCAATGAAAAGACATGAGGTAAACTGTGGTAAGAATTTAATAAAATGCAGGACCACCTCATTTATCTGAAATGCCAGCTCCCTTGTTGGTGTCAGAATGATAGCTCCAATCTGTTGATTACAACAAAATAAATGTTATCTTAAAATAATTAGAACATAGCTGCACTCAACCTTATTTAATATACTTTTAGCAGTACTGTTATCATTAAATTCCTTTTTTTTTAAACTTGCCATGTTTTACCTCATGTTTCTTAAGTGGAACCTCACTTCTGCAAAGCATTTGCATCATAGGTACAACAAATGCCAATGTTTTTCCACTGCCAGTTACAGCTTCCACAGCCACATCCTTATTGCTAACAAACTGAGGAATACAAGCTGCCTGCAAAAAAATAAATAACATTTCTGATTATTTTCCCCATTTAAAAATTTCTATAAAAATTTTATAAATTATTTTATTGTAAACTTTACAGAAGATTATTACATCCTACATTCTTTTAAGAACGCACAGACCATGCTGGCCTGATAAGAAGTGAAACCCAGCTGCCTTTGCTTCCCTAGCTAATGTTAGGTCTCATCAAAGCTGGGTGGACTCAGGGACACCACCAAAACTCCAGAGGAAACACCACCTTAACCACAGAGGAAAACGGCTCAAGGGAAGACCTAGGCTTAGATGGATCTTATAGGTAATGAAGAGAAAGATCTACAGCAACTGGGCATCCAATCTTGATATGGAAAGGCGTTGGTTAGGTCTGAGAGGAAGGAAGAGGTGAAGTAGGCCAAAGCACTGTATGGGCTGTAGCGCCACGAGGATGGATGGCCATTAATACATTAAAAATTGTTATTATTAAAAATATATTATGGAGGGGAATGTTAAAATGATAACAACATAATCAGTTTTACACTAACACATAATAATCAAATAGCAAATGATATTACCTGTACTGGTGTCATTTTAGAAAATTTCAATTCACCAACAGCATCAAGAATTGTGGTATCAAGAATGTTCTGAAGTTTGCTCCAATTCTGATCCATTATTCTGAGTTGTATTAGTAGAGTTTATTTTTATAGTAAGTATTGTTTGTTCTAAATTCTCAGCACCTAAAATTTAAGAAATGTTGAGTTTATTTTTGGAATAAAAATAATTAATATAGTTTATTTTATAAATTATACTTATAATTTAAAAAAAATATAATTAAAATTACATACATAATATTACAAATGTACATGCTTGTAACTTGTAATTGTAACTGAAAAATTGAATACACAGTTACACAGACATTACACTATGATTACACAGCAGTCAACCCCAGTAATCAAATTACTCAATACTTGTCAATACTTCGACTTCATTTTTAAAGTGGTGTATCATGATAATCACTGATCACTAACTAAAACTAAGTACTAAATAGTAACTAAAATGAATGACGAATGAGAACTGAAAACTAAAATCTAATAGTCTAAATAAAATAAAATTATTTTAGTTTTTTTTTATTTATTTGCTGCAATTTGCGTGAGTGACGGAACAGGACATACCGTACATATCCACTAGATAATTAAAAAAACTGTTGAATAATTAAAAACTTACTGGTATAAAATTATGCTCATCGTTATGGAATAGAGCTTAAATTTTTAAAGGCAATCAAGTACGGAAAGGTCCATCCATTTCATTTTACAGTACAGCCATGTGCTTTTTATGAAAACATAAATACAGTCACGTTGTAGATCTAAAAATAGATTTCTATTCAGGGAAAAATTTGATCATATCATAAAATTCATATATAAAACTAATTCATTTTTGTGTGTTTGAGAAATATTTAACTGATCTGATCTGTTAGGGCGATGCGTAAATTTTTTTATGTATTTTGGTATACGAAAATAACATTCTATTTTAAGCTCAATTTCTCCCACCCTCTGCGGCCATCTTTGCTGAAAGGATTTTTGCACACGACACTACAATTTTTCCGTGACGTAATTGCTATACACATTTTCTCAGTATAACTTGTATAACTTAAACAACACATTTTGTTCATTTCATTGATTTTGATTCTAATGATTCACTTTTTATTTTATCTCGGCGTCTTAAATAACTTGAATTACAATATAACTGCACAAGTTCTAATGGCATTAAGTCAAACAAGGGCAAACAAACAAAAATAAAATAAGCTGAAAATAACATAAATATATGAAAAAATATTATTTTTTAAAATTTGGTTTATTTTTTTAAATTTCTTTATAATTTACGTAAATATTTTTTTTGTGCGGGGTCAAGATACTTAGATTAATGTCTAAAGACCAAAGAAAATAAAGTTAATTAAGTTTAAGCATACGTCATACGCCTATGCAAATTAAAAAATGATTTTTTAAATAGCGGAGAACGTTTCAAATGTTTTAAGAAATAATACAATATGACATGTACGTGGGAAATTATAGTCTGTATAGTTACTATCATGTATAACCGAACACTTCATAATTTTGATAATGATACATGTCATATTTAACTAAATATTAGAAGATAAGAAAGAATGCGATGGACGGATTATGATAATGGAATGCACTTTTCATAAACTTTATTAAGACTTCCAAACCTTTTTTTGGGGGGGGGGTCATATTCATATATGGGGGGTGAGGGATATAAAATGTATTGCATTTTTAGGCCTTTAATTATATATGGCATTTGAAGTTTAAGAATAATAATATCAGTTGCACAAGTACAGTATGTTTCATATGTCAAAAAAGTAATGGGGGTGAGACTGCAATCAGGCTTTTAAAAAAAGCCATCTCTACTGGACTACTTGGATTTCACCGCAGCTAAGTGTTTTTTTCTATTATTTCGTTTTATTCGTTTCATTTGTGTACTATTTGTCCGTTGAAGAAGGCTCTTTGCCG
The DNA here is from genome assembly GCA_944989445.1 of Ampullaceana balthica. NCBI lineage: Eukaryota > Metazoa > Mollusca > Gastropoda > Lymnaeidae > Ampullaceana > Ampullaceana balthica. The sequence continues at coordinate 41,753 of CALYLW010001618.1, read as the reverse complement.
AAACGTTCGCTGTTGTGTTACGTCCTGTCAGGCCTACTAATACCCTGTTTTTATTTTATGCATTTACCTTTCATATGTCATATGATTTAAAATTTTAGAAAGGATTACTCCTATAAAATCGTATGACTTATGATATCAATCTGAGTTCAAGCATGAGGAATTTAAAATAGTTTTAAGTGTAATAAGTGTCCGACTCGTTAAATTAGATATTATATACAATATACATGCATATTAAATATATTATTATTTTATGTGATCCTCTTAATCCTTTCTTTTATTTATAAAAAAAATGCTAAATATGACATTGATAACTTCTATTCTAGTTTGGTTTTACAAAATATTCCTTGTAGACAAACATTTTCAATAAATATTAGAATTTTAATTTCAAGTTTGGCAGCATCAGTTTTTGTTGATGTTGCATTTTTTATTGGGGTGATCATGAGCTGTTCACCAGGGCTGCCAATGAGATTTTAGAGAAAAACCCAGATCAGCCCTCCAAAAAAACCCAGATTCGAAGGAAAAAAACCAGATTAAAAAATATCAAGTTGAATTGAGGAAATACGTAATTTTACTTACTGTGATATGGTTGCAAATGCCTTGATAATATATTTATTAGTTTTTTGGTAAGAATTTTTAATTTACTCGTCCTCTTCGTCAGTTTCTCTTGAAAGAGTAAGAGATTCATTGCTTGCTTTCTGCGTTTTAATTCGTTCCAAGTATCTTTTGCTTACAGTTCCTTCAACCAAATCTTTGATTAATTCTTTTATTGGCTCCCACGTAGTGCATTCCATATTATTTCTATTAATAGATTGCTTTTCAAGTAATCGATCTTTAACAGTTTCTGCCTTTAAAGAATTTGTGTTTCTTGTTTTGACACAGTTCATTAACGAGAATATTCTTTCAACACATGCTGATAAAAGTGGCAAGATAGTTAAATTAGTCATAAAATTAGCTAACAAGTTATATTTTGAAGTCCATCTTTTATGTCTTTTAACTTGTACCAGTATTCTGGAATGTTTTCTGTTGAAATCAGTAAACTTTCTGCATTTAAACGATAACTCCTCCATTGATCATCGAGGTCATTTAGTCTGCTTTCTGGTACAATATTTGGGAAATGGACAGCTAGTGGAATAATAGACATCGGAGATGTGTTGCAATCACTAGATATCTTCGGGTCTAATACCTTTAGTTTAAAAATAACTCCATCTTCCTCAAAAGGAAACCTCTTTTTTATTTGAATGCAAAGCTCCACTAAAAATTTTAAGCAATCAGTTTTAAATCGCATAGAACTGGTTTCGTTATCAAAAGGTTCAGTAATTAACAGTGCCATTGCTTTTCCTCCAACGTAAACATCCTTAATATTTCTGTGGTTACTTGTATTGCTTGGATCAATTTCTGATAATTTGAAGTTTCTAAGTACTTCATCTTTAATAAAGAAACTCAAGATATTTTTGTATTCCGATGATATCATTGAATACAGAAGATGTAACCTGAAATGCTCAGACTGAAATTCAATATTCAGAAAATTTACCCTTTGCAGCACATAATGAAGGAAAAGTAGCATATGCTTTGTTCCGCGATTATTTAACACATCATAAATTCTCTTGGCACCATCAATTTTATCAACTTTAGATTCACTTTGAAAATAAAGAAGTAAAGCATCAAATTGTTCTAATACCACTGCAATTACTGCTTCTCGAGAAAGCCACCTTGTTTGTGCAAGTTTAGGTATTTTATGGCAAGCTGTTCCAACAACATCCTGTATAAGTGTAAAGTCCCGTTGTCTCTTGCTGCTTCGAGAAAAGTGAGAGGTTAAATCTTTCAAGAAAGTCTCTAAAGTATGCAGGCAATACGCTGACAGCATGACTAGCGCATAGCGCGAAAGAATGACAGACGCACCCCATAATAAAAACAGAAGGCACATCATCTGTCAATAACTTCTGGAAGCAACTTTTGGTACCCATCATTGAAGAACAATTATCACTTGCAAATCCAATAATATTTTCTAAAGGAATATTTCTTTCTCGCAACGTAGATTTCACAGCATTGTAAAGACCAATAGCTGTACCATTTTCAACAACTACGGTATCTAACAGCACATCTACTACATTACGCCTATTCAAATCAAAGTACCTCACAACTATAGCTAAAATTTGTGTCACTGAAATATCGGTACTTTCATCAATTATGATAGAAAACTTTTGTAACCTGCAGATATCTGATATAGTTATTTTCTCGTGATAGGCTATTCCATCCTGTATAACATATGTCAGTTTCGTTCTTTTCATTGATAGTTTTTCAGCAATTTGACTATCTGGAAATGCTCTCTTACATATAGTCAGTAGATGATCAATGTTTGCAAACGGAATATTATGTTCAGCAAAATAACCAGCTATAATTAGTTCACTTTTGGCTGTTTGTTCACTCTCTGTAGATTTCTTTTTTTCCCAAGAATTGTGTGATTTTAACACTAGATTTAGCAACATCAAAACATTTCTTGTGTTTTACAGACTCTTTATGTTTCATCAACATGGACTTATTTGCATTTTTCATAGTAATATTGCAGCATTTACAGTAGCTAGATCCACTATCGTTTTTATCTTGTTGAAGCCAATCATTTAATTCGGGATTTTGAAGCCATTCTTCCTTGAATGACTGCGCGTACCATTTGCTTTTTTTTACTGGGATTTTGAGTTTCATTACTCATTATGCAAGAGGGAAAATAATGAATAAATGTTGCAAAGTTAGAATCACTAAAAATTAAATACAATCCACAACACGAATTCACCAAAACCACTGGCCACTGTACTGAACGTCACCGTCTCACAGACACAGACACCGAAACTGACCGAAAGTCCAAAGACACGGACGCTCCAACTGTGCATTTGCTAACCAAAACTATGCGGGTGGTACGCGAGATGCCCCCTCATTAAAACCATTAAAACGAACCACATTCATATTTTCCCCAAGTTCCCATAAATAACATTTGGCATCTCCCTGGACTATGGTCGAGTTGACAGCAATAAAAACTTCGCTCTGGTCGCTGTTGTAACCTAACACTCCCAGGCCATGCCCCTTGCACCCACCCCTACTCCGTTCACCTGTCCCCTAGGTAACCTGCATTTCTCTACAATATTTCTAGAATATTTTAAAGTTATTATTACAGTTTTATTAGTTATTTTCAAAAAAAATGTTTAATTTCTTCATAAAAACCCAAGATTTTAGACTGTTTTCAAAATACACCCCCAGGAACCCAGATGGGTGTTGAAAACCCAAGATCTGGGGGCAACCCCCCAGCATTGGCAGCCCTGCTGTTCACGCATATTGTTTCTTGTTTTCATTGGTTTATGTTTTATTATCCAAAATGGGGATTACTTTTCTGGCGTAGTAATTTAGACGTGGCACTTCCGTCAAAATGGTTGACAACATGAAAATGAAAGTATCCGAATGTCATCTAAAGATCACAATCGCTGTTTAATACTAGAAGCTTTTTGTGCTAAACGTTAATTATTTATAAACAGGTTCGAGCTAACTATAAATAACATCCAGTCCATGACCCATAAACAATTAAATACGAAAATAATTATTTATTTTTTAAAATTCTTGTTCTAAAATCTATTTTTTCTCTCATAAGTCAAGTCTCATAACTTCCACTTCTCAGACTTCTGTCTATTATTACTTTCAATGAAACGGGAGTACAGTCTCAGTGGGAGGTCTAACTTAATGATGATTTTAACCCATGACAAATCGGTGATTAGGACTCTATTTTCTATAAGTATCCATTTATATAGTCCTATGCCTATACTATTGAGTATTGAGCTATTGTTATTTGCCAATGGCCAAGACCAATCATCCAATGCCAATAGTCAATTGTCAATAGCCTTTGAATACAGTTCAGTGTAAAAGTAAAAGTTCACATTCAAGAGTTTGTCATTAGTAATATTAAAATTTAGTACAAGTAGTAGTCTAGTAGTTAACTTATACTTAAGCCTTTAGCTCTTAGTTACCAGTGTCTTTTCCTATATTTATATACTTATTTATTCACATAGTCTGGTGTTGTAACTGTATGTCTTCTTTGAGTAGCTTCACATTTAAAGAATAAATAAAAGATGTAAGAGTCAAAACAAATATTGACTTAGTTTTATTCATTTCAATTATCAATGGAATTGATTTAAAATATAATTAACTTTGACTTTGATAATTAATTAGATTTAAAAGTAAAAGGGCATGGTTATGGACATTTTCATCATAATTACTTAAGTTTAAGATTTTTATTTTTCATCACTTTTTTCAAGTGTTAGGCCTATAGTTTATAATCATATGAAGCCTATTCTACCAAATAAAGAGTAAAATACTTAAAATAATAAAAATCATGGTTTGCAGGTATTATATAATAATTATTTGTGATTGAGAGTATTCACTTAAGACTACATGCCCAACACTAAACAATATTATTTTCATGCCTGTTTTATTATTAGAGTTCGTAGATTTATTTAGAATTTAGTAGCCCACAGTTTAATCATGCCTAAGATTAAGAAGTCAGCCCTTTATAGTATACTAACTAAAGACTGAGGGTGTACACGATTCAAATTTTTGAAATCCGGATTTGTGAAGTGACAGATTTGTATAAATGGCTGGATTCCAGATTTGCCAGAGCCATTATATATTTTATGGCTCAGCCAGATTTATAAAGTGAATTTCTGCTGGAGCCGGATTTGTAAAAATGGCGGATTCCTGATTTTCCAGAGCCGAAATCCGGTACACCCCTACTAAAGACTAAAGTTAAATTGCAAGGCTTGAGCCTTAACGATACAAATATGGAAAAAAATATATATATTTATAGAACTGAATTTAGGCTACCTCAAATTTAATATTTAAAAACATAGCTACAATATAATGACTAAACATATTTCTTTCAGAATTACCATTTACTCAACAGAGTAAGATCATAGCAAGTTTGGATTTCGTCAGGATATTAGTATTTGATCTTGTGCACAGAATAGAGGTGATTGTTCTAAATTTGTGGACATTCTTAAGTCATGGCACGTCTTGTAGCTATTTGTGAACCTGACATTAATTTTGAGTTCCAGAGAAGACAGGTGCCAATAGAAGTTGATAATATGAAGGTAAGAATTATACATCTTTTCCTTTTCTGTAGAATTAGATCTGCCCATGCCTGTTTAATTTTCTTAATTTATTAAATAATTTTTACATTGGTATTTCCAGTTACAAACTTAACTTCTTTCCAGAACCAGGAGGGAAATTTTTAAAAAGGGATTACTGGAAATGTGTATATTATTTCAGAAAAGATGCTTTTAAAATTTCAGCTCATAATTTATTATGCAACTTTAGTGTAAATACTAGGGCTGCGGAAATTAACAAATAATTTATCGAATAATCGTTAAAAATTTTGAACAATTCAATTATTTTTTAAGAATTAAATTATTTTTTAACGATTAAATTATTTTTTAACGGTTAAAAATTATTGGAAGTCAAAAAGTTAACACAAAAAAATAGCGGCCGATAAATAATAACAAATTTCCTGACGATTACACGAACATTTTGGTTTTAAACTATTGACTGACGGGAATGTTCAAAATGTTGATAAAGTTTGCCTGCCATTGTTCTTACACTTCACCTACTTATCAAGCCAAATGAAATGTGTATCAAGCTAACGGCAGTAATGGAGCCTGACTCAGAGACTAAAAATGACGACATCTCTTCTGAAGAATTACTGCGTTACAAAATGGAGATGCAAGTTCCTGAATCCATTAACCCTCTACAATGGCGGAAACTTAATGAACACCGATATCCGATAATGCCATTTCTTGCCAAGACCGTTTTGTGCATACCAGTTACATCAGTTCCATGTGAATGATTGTTCAGCTCGGCTGGTTATATTGTGAATTAGACCCGCTCATCACTTGAACCAAATAATGTCACCACACTTGTCTTTTTGCGTAGTTGGTTAAAAATTACATATAATGGAGACATTCCAGTGTGATTTAGATCATAAATTTTAATTTTTGGCTTTAATCGAAATTAACGATAAATTAATAGTTAATTTTTCAAAAGTTAACGATTAAATTAATTTAATCGTTAACAGCCCAAGTAAATACTAAATACTCCTTCAATTATACTTAATTGTATGCAGTGCTGTAATTTATTACCCTATGAAGTGATCTGAATATTTTTATAACTTTGTTTTTAGATGGTTGTTCAATTCAGCGACAAGTGTGTTGATTGTGAAAAATTATGTGGTGTGAAACAGAAAGATCTTGAACTCTTTACCAACAAATTTAATACACTGACTAAAGATGAAGTGTCTGTTGCACTGCTGGTGTCAGGCAAAGACATAATGAGTTTACTATCTCATATGGTGCCTTGTGTAGGTTGCAGAAAAAGGTTTGTAAATAATTTAATTTAATTTTTGCAAAATTTTACTTAAGGTTTATTGCAGAAAATAATTTTAAAATGAATCTTAGCAGGTATTTTGCTGTGGATTTTAAAAAATTTCCAACAATTTGGCTTAGGTCTAAAAAATTATTTAAAGTTCCAAAATTTTTGCTAGCCCATTATGATCAATTATGTTGGATTTCTATATTGCTTTTATTAACAGTGTGGAAAGATTATTCCTTCAGTTACAAAAATCACAGCATCCAGCCTTAGAGCCCTTAGTGATAACACCTAGAGGAGAAATGTCCGTCCAACATGAGTATTTGTTCGATCCACGCTCGCTCTTTGCATTATTTCATGTCCATGGGTATGTTGGAAATTGTTATTCATTAAATATTTCTAAAATGATTCAAAGGATAAAACTAGTACTTTGTTATACAGAATAGTAGCTATCTCAATCTGAATCTCTTTTAAACAAAGATCATCATTAATTTTAGAACTGTCATTACAAGACTCAAGCATTTGTTGTTATACCCTGTTTTGGGGTGTCACAGAGGCCATTATAGGCTTCAAGTAAATTCCTCCTTAAAAATATTATTGATTTAATGAATCAAAGGAATTTTAATTTTTTCTGTTTTAAATAAAAATGCATTCTCCCTTCCAACACTTATTATAACATTCATATGCTATCCTTTTAACCTTATTTTGCACACAATGCTCCACAGTTCCAAACTTCATTCTGTTGTTGAATCAATACCAAAGAGTAAAAAAAACAAGAGGTGCAACTTACATTCTTTAGAGACGCACAAGTCACGGACATTAGGGTAAATTAATCATCATTTTCAACCGAAATAGGGTGATCGTAATCTCAAGTTTTTATATAAGTTGGTGTGTGTTGTATCTTTTTATATTTTGATATATTTAATAAATGTTTTAAATTACTTTCTTGTTTAATGAATAATGTATTAATAGTCCTTTTTTGTGTGCGTTTGTTTTTACTAAAGGCTTTGTTTTTTGTCTCTCTTGTTTAGGTGTTGGTTAGATGCTTGGGATGCACTTTCAGAGTCATGTAGAGAAAAAGTCCTAGTTGTTGATATGAAACGACTGCTAAATACTGTAGATTCATATCTTGATAAACATAAGTAAGTGAACTCAACATTACTTATAATTTTAAGTATACAAAAACAAACAGAAAAAAGAAGTGAAAGCAAAAATTGTCACTTTAGTACCTACCTATTACCAATTTTTATTATAGCTTCTTTAGTTTAGATTTATTAGCCTTAAAAGTAAAACCTTTTAAAAAATGTTTTATTGTAAAGAAATTTTTTTTTAAAGATTTTGTGGGGAGTGTAAGTCCAAGGTGATGTTGGCGTACAACATTCTAATTGGGGAAGTTGACAGTTCCACGGAAAAAGGCTACTGTGCCGCTCTCTATGAAAACTTGAGGTGTTGTGCCAAAGAGAGGCATGTGCATGTTCTCAATGACACAGACTTTATTGCTCATTTGTTAGAGAAAGCAGAGCCAGAGTTCTTAGGGGGGTAAGTCCTACTTAAATGCTTAAGCAATTATTTTAAGAGAATCGTTAAGCTTAGCCCTTTCCTCAAAATTGCCAGTCATCTTTGATAACTATTCATAATAAGAGATTTCCTTAAAGCATATATTGATAGTTCAGCTTGAAAAAAAAACTGCTTTCTTTTATAATGCAAAATTTTTCCTGCTATGAGAAAGAAGTTTGCTAAGGTATTTAATCTCCTACCAATCCTTAAGGAAATTTAGATGTACAAAGTAACATGAAAGTTATATATATGTGTAATCAAGGGAATCCAAAATGATTTACTCCAAAATTCTATTTTCCTCTAAGAAAAAGAGACAGACATGCAAAGACTTTAGATATCGCTCAAGAAGAAGTTCTCACGTGCTTAGGAATTCATATATTTGAACGCCTCCATCGGATATGGCAGAAGCTGCGTAGTGAAGAGCAGACTTGGCTTATTTTGTTTTACATGGGGGTCGATGCACTGAGGAAAAGTTACCAGGTTAATTTGGATACTAAGCTAATAATTTTTTATTTTTTTGGACAGATTCTGAATATTAAATAAAATAATATATAGACAATAAAGGAATGTTTTCTTAAAAGCTTTCTCTGTAATCCATATTCGAATGTCTAATACTTATTGATTAATTGTATATCATGACAATTAAAGAAATAAAGATGGGGGGAAGGGGGGCTTACATTTACCGTTATAATAAGAAAGTAATTATGTAGAAAGATGGAAAATATTGATCAACAGGAATGTATAAATTAATCTCTTAGACAGCACTTGAGGAAAAACAAGGTGCTTCAAACCTGGAACTGCTCTGTGAAGAATTGGAGGAAAAGGAAAAGAGACAAGAAGAAAGGAAAGAGCTAAAGCGACAGAAGAAAAAACAAAAGAAAGCTAAAGCTCAAGTGTGTTCTGTAACTATGATCAACTCGTGTTCTGACATTTTAGGGATTACTAAAATTCCATGCCAGGTAAGATATATGCCTGCTTGAACCGTTGGGTTTTCTTGATGTACCATGTATTGATGACCTAGTTATAGATTATAACTCTAGACTTATTGAAAGCTGAGAAAGTATCAGGTCATTTCAAATAGCATTGCACCATAAGCCATTTAGCATGTTATGAATCATTTTATGTTAGAAATGCTTAAATTTAGCCTGCCGTTGCTTATTATTGCTTGTTACATCGAGTATTGGTGAAAAACAAATAGGGAAAAAAATCCACAGCTGTCCTATAATCCAGGTAAAAATTAAAATGCGTATGGTACATTACAGGGACCGAAAATGTATAATAGAATCTGCAACCATCTATTATTTATATAATGGGGGGGGGGTGTTTTGGTGTTGTTTTTTGTTTGTTGTATTTTGGTAAATCAGTTGCTTCTGTACTTAAGAGTCTTGGGTTGTATTCTAATGGTCATCTACTTCTGTACATAAGACACTGAAACTTTTTTTGTAAAGATGTACAGACTTATTAATTTGTTTCAAAATGGCAGTGTTTAAAATGTTTAGATTGTTCCCTTCAGTCCATTTCAAAGTGATGCACTTGGTTGGTCACAGTCAAACTATAACCACACATGTTAAATTTGTTAGCAAAGGATAAAATCTGTATTTCAACCAGTTTATATGATTGATGTGAATTAAGATTATGAGATCTTATAGGCACAGAAAGGCATTAAAATAAGCCATGGTTAATTTGTTTGAATTGCAGTGTTCCAGCCTGGAGCCCAACAACAATCCAAAGAGCATCAATTTACATCACCACCACACCAGCCAGAGTTCCTGTAGTGATGCAAACTTCAACTCTCTCACTGTATCATTACAAGGCTGTGACCTTGGTCATCAAGACAGACGGGGTTTAACAGGTCGTGATGGCCTGGTCAGAGCTGATGGCTGGATCGACTCATTAGACATAGACAGTTGTGAAAGTTGCAGCATGCATGGGTCAAATGAGGGTTCAGAAGGTAAGCTTTCTGGTCATTTGACAGTCTTTACAGTGGTACCTCGGTTTACTTCCTGTATCTGTTCCAGACCCTGGATGTACACCAAACAGGACATATACCAAGTTGGACTTATTCCAAAGTATTCCGAGGTATCACTGTACATTGTATAAGAAAAAGTAAATAAATAACTATGCTGACCTAATTCTTTGGTAGAAATGTCACCACAGAGACGGTATAAATTAGTTTTTGTTGTTCTTTTCAAATGTCAAGCTGCAAATTTATTTAGAAATAAAATTTAGTTTTTGTTTATAAAATAATAATTAAGCAAACTTTTTTGTCTACATGTTGAAGGAGACCATGAAAAATACAAATCTTTTGTAATTCTAATAAGAAGTGTCTTTGGGACATTTTTTCTTGTACTTTATGATTTCAACAAACTTGAATCATTCATTCAGAGGGTGAATGTTCTGGCTCGTGTACAGAGAGTGTAGACAGCTGTGAATGTGATATGCTGAGAGTCTCACCCAAACGAGGAAGAGCACAACATCAGGTATGTCACTTTCTTACCAGACCTGAATGATCAAAGTAACATAGTTGATGATCTGACAGTGTCCACTTTCAATGATTTGCAGTACGTCCATAAATGACGTCACGCGATTTTGACCGATTTTTCACTCCCCCTCCCCTTGTCACGCGTTGTCACAAAAACTTAGACCCCCCCTCCAAAATGACGTCACAAAGCTTTGCTCCCCCCCCCTAAAACTGTATTTTCTATTTGAAAATGACCATGTTTCAAATCGCTTTTTAAGTATGTATTTAGTGTAAGGTTGCACTCTAATATCTTACCACGCGTGAAACCATGTAAAACACCATAAAATAAATGGTAAGAAATCTAATATTTAAGTGGAACTTTTATTTAAAGTTACGAGTTTTGAAGTGACGTCACATTTCTCAAACAACCCCCCTCCCCCTCGTCACAAATGTGTGGAACCCCCCCCCCTGCGTAACGTCATTTATGGGCGGCCCCTTAGTCATTTTATGCTTGCAAATGATAAGAATACTTGGAACTTTTTGACAAGCCAAGTCAGAAGCACTGAACCACTTTCACACATTATTATCTGAAAATAAAGATGATTTTGAATGAATTTAAATGGTAAACTTACAAATCCCTTTCTACTATATTTCTGATATTTTGTGTTTGCATTTTTTTAGGAAATGATATGTATGTGTGTATATATATTTCTTGACTTGCACTTTCATTTCTTATTGCATTATATTTTTTTAAATTAATTCTACTTTTTTTTTGTCTCCAGGTCAATTTTTTAGCAGGTTGCCATAGCAACAAATTTTCATTCCATGCAAGTGATCAACCTTCACTACAAGACCTGCTAGAAGTAAGTTCTCTACAATCCTTTCTTTACATTCCCTTGTTACATTAGAGTCAGATTGTTTAGTTTTTTTGAAGTACCTACAGAAGTTATTTTGTTATTGAAATCATCAGCTTTATTACTAGTGTCTCCCTTGACGTGACAAAATACCTACAGAAGTTATTTTTTGTCATTGAAATCATCTGTTTTATTACTAGCATCTCCCTTGATGAGACAAAATACCTACAGAAGTTATTGTCATTGAAATCATCTGCTTTATTACTAGCATCTCCCTTGATGAGACAAAATACCTACAGAAGTTATTTTGTCATTGAAATCATCTGCTTTATTACTAGCATCTCCCTTGATGAGACAAAATACCTACAGAAGTTATTTTGTCATTGAAATCATCAGCTTTATAACTAGTGTCTCCCTTGACGAGACCAAAAAAGTTCTTTTTTGTTTTTTTTTATTCAGAAAAACAAAGTTCATAAGATAATTGGGGGAATTAACAATGTCTAACTAATTAATCTTCTAATTTATCTTCTGATTGACCAAATTATTTTCAGGAGCTTTGTTGGGAAGAGGGGGATAATGAAGATCCTGGTATTTCTGAAGAGGAAATTTTGGAATTCAAAGCCAGACAAGGTGAAGTTGACAGTAAACGGCAGAAGCTGCGGCAGAACCTTCGTCAGCGTTTTGAAGAGTTGCATATGTCAAGACATGTTAATACTATGTAGTTCTCTCAAATGAGGGATGTATTTTAACTTATGGTTAATCTAAGTATAAATTAGTTGTATGTTCGAGGCAGGATTTCATAAATTTCTATGTCAAATGGGGTCAATTTACAAACCTGCTAGTTTGTAATCAGGATTGTTATTACTTTTAATTTTAAAAAAATTTGTAATGTGTTTTATCTAGATAGTTTTATTTCATCAGTTGTGTGATTTTATTTAATGTTTTTTGAAATGATGATTAAGAAAAAGAAAAGTATTGTGAAAATACTAAGATTTGGTTAGCGTATAGGTTTATTTATTACTGTCAGTGAAATAAAATGATTTTTGTTAGAAAAGGAAGTTTTGTCTTTTTTAAGATTATGTATCAATATTTTTCCTTGATAAATTTTATTTTACTCTAAGTTTTAAGGGTAGTAAAACAAGTAGCAAGAGTAATAAGAGATTGCATTATCACTAAGCAGAATATTCTTGTAAATTAGGACAATAGGTAAGTCAAACAATGCAGTGTTACAGGTAATCCCCAAAAATATATGAATTGAAAGCTGTAGCAGACTTTGTTGTCTATGATACGATTTGTTAGCTCTTCACATCAATTCTAAGTAATCAGAATAAACTGCTGTCAGGAGTAGCTGTGTACTGGTAACTATGTTGTTACTTGTCCAGTGTCACCTCACTGTCAGGAGTGCGTAGCTGTGTACTGGTAACTGTGTTAGTTACTTTTCCAGTGTCACTCATCCACTGTAGAATCATTGGTACGACTTGGGATCTAAACCAGAATGCTGGAAATCACAGTATGCAGAGAAAAACTTCCAATGACCTATTACAATCATTTATGGGGGAAATTTAGTCTTGTGCCAATGTTATTGTTTTTTTAAATCTTGAATACATGTATTAGTATTAGTAAAAAAAATAATAATGAAAAACTAGTGTTGGTGTACAAAGGGATTACAATTGTTATCTGTAAAAACAAGAGGAGCTGAAGGTTATATGGATAAAAGTGTGCCATTATTTGATTTCAGTTTTAGAACTTTTAGTTGAACATTTTTATGAGTTAGTTATTTAATTGTCTATCTATATTTTTTGTAAAGAGAAAATGTGTTTTCTTCCACTTTAGAGAGACTCGTTTTTTATACTATGGTTTTGAAAGAGAATAAATAGATGTGAAGTTTATGAATTCCTATCTTTTGAACTACTTCTAACTGTGGTATTTAGCTGTGAATGACATTGTAAACAAAAATATGAAAGAAATGTTTTCTGTGTCCATATTATTAATTACTACATATTAGTTTATATAACTAAATGATATATTATAATTATTAAAGTCATTTTGTAACTAGTTTTAGGAGCAGAAAAGCTTTCTACATTTGTCTCAAAATGTTCCTATTAGATAAATTGTCTGCTCTTTGGTTGGAACATATTAAACAAGTTAAAACAGGACCACGTAGTTAACATTTCTTGTTGTGAGACATGGCACTTACTTACTCTCAGTCCAAAACCACTATCTCCATGGCACTGTTGTCAAGCTATAGTAACTATAAAGGTTTGAAGTCATCATTGCTGCTTTAGCAGCTATCATACATTTTATTTTTTGATCAATTGTCAAATATATGAAAGAATATTTTGATTGATCTAAACTGTTTGTTTTGTAATTATTTTTGTGTGTGTGTGTTTTTTTAATGTATCTTAAATATTTCTTGACATAGCCATGCACAAGAGATGCTTCACTTATTACTGATGATATATATTTGAAATTGAATGTTTTCCTAGAGCTTAAATAAACAATCAACAAGTAGTCATTAAACAAATTTCTTACCATACTAAACATTCTGTCGCGCCTCCAAACTTTAGTTTTTTTTAACGAGCTGTATATCCAGAATGAAAGGTTATCAGTAGCAGTTGCGTTTCTTTAGTAAGGGGCCATTCACAAATTATATAATGCAAAAATGTCAATTTTTTACCCTCCCCTCCCCCCTCATATAACATTATGTAACACTAGTGTGAACCCCCAATATAACAAAAATAACAAATTTGCATCCGCCCCCCCCCTCCCCCTTCGGCATTATATAATATGTGAACTGCCCCTAAGTCAAATACTTTCCAGTTCAACTTTTAACCATCAAATTCAATGAAAGAATGTAAATAGGAATTTAAAAAACTACATTAATTTTAAAGCAAGTAGTAATAAAATTAAAGGATAAAGTAAATAAGAATGCACTGTTTATAAACACCTTCATAGCGTAGAAAGCTGAAATTCAATAAGTTTTTCTTTTTTTTATCTTAAACTGAAGAAAGACAATTTTAAAACTATGGACATTAAGATAATATCAACAATAGTTTAAATATTTTTTAATGCATTCTGGGAACTAATAAGTCATACTAAATTTTTTTTTAAACTCCCTTTAACAGATCTGTAGTAGGCTACATCATAAAAAGGGAAATTAAACTGTTAATTGGATTTCATTAAAAGAATTCTAAAACCCTTCAACATGCTTCAAGAATTGAGAATGTTTCTTAATGTCTTCACAGTTTTTTGTTTTTTTTTCTTTTTTTGGTGAGTTAAAAGAATAGGAGGGTGAGGTGTGTGACGGTGTGTGTGGGGGGGGGAGGGGGAGAGCAATAAATGCTTTGTTCATATTGTTGTAACTCATCCTTCGGATGGAACAGGACACAAATATTACCATAGGTTTGGGGCACAGAACCTAGAACATTGAACACAAAATGGGTTCAGTACCAAGACCTGTGCTTAGAGCTACCAGTATTTTGAATATAGCTATTTTTACTGTACAAAACTAGAAGGGTTTTATGCTCATACATGAGATTTCTTGTCTGAAAAGCAAATTCTGATGATTTTAGTCCTCAAATAGCTTTTGACTTTGATATTTAATAAACTCAAAGGTTATCCACATCCGCCTTGAATAGCTGCTTTACTGGAGGGTATAAAAGTCACAATCTCCACTTTGAAGCATCTATCACTGTAAAGGAAATTTCAAGCAGTTTATAAGAGTGGCTATTATGTGCTAATGACTTTGTTCATTTACTCATAGAAGAAAACAATTAAAGGATCCTTTAATTTTTTTCTTTAAACTGCTAACTTTGTAGATGGAATCATTTATGAAAACCTACAGCATGGGTTGTCACTGAGGTGTTCATGTTATTTTATTGGTCATCTGACACTGACAAATAATTCATAAAAGGACAATAAATGATCATTTCTTTTGTTATTCACAAATGGTTTTTTTTTAAATAATAATTTTTGTTAATCACTGTTGGTGTGATTGAGTTGTAAATTAATCAGAAATTGATCTTCAGGGATACATGAACAATAACTTATACTTTTATCATGTGAAGGGGTTTATTTATGTTGGGTTTTTTTATCCGTATATATTTCAAAACAAATATATATCTAAATTAATTTCTTTTTAGCAACATTAAATTAGTACATTATTAAAACATTAACAAGAGTATCCCAGAATTTTATTTCAACTTTAAACAAAAATGAGTTGACATTTCAATTAGCCAGTTTTCAAAAATAACCCATGAGTTTTGTTGAAAACTTCAAGTCTTGAAAGTAACGCCTTCAGAGATGAACAATTAAGATGTCTATTTATTTAAAAATAGCTTAAGAAAGTTATCAATTAACAATGTTTAATGAAAATTGTTGGAATTTTTATTTTTATAAATTACTTATTCCTATATTGCCATTGCTTTCTAATACATTGCTTTGTACTACATTGCCATTGCTTTGTACTACATTCCCATTTCCCTGTATTACACAGCCATTGCTTTTTAGTGCATTGCCATTGCTTTGTTTTACATTTTCACTGCTATGTACTACATTATCAATGCCTTGTATTAGATTGCCATTGCTTTGTAGCACGTTGCTTTCAACCTCATTATGACCTCATACTGAACAATTTAGTTTGTTGACATTCAATTATGCAAGTATAGTTTCAATGTGATATTTCCTCCTTTGGTTTTAACCAGAAGAACTGAACGCAGACAAAATCTGACCTACTTCGAGATCAACAATGTTTTATAACAAAATATTTACAACAAAAAAAGGAATCCACCTCATCTTTTTTGTGTGACCTTATTTATGCAAGTTTCTACTTTCATTGTGTCACAAATGTCCCCAATCAGCTTGTGTTTGTTTGCAATACCCTGTATGGTGTATTCATGAAGGCTGGCCAGCATGCTTCTACTTGAACCTCATGAACTCTAAATATTGAAGACTTTTTTTTTGTAAAAATATGCGTACAATAAAATAAGATGCATTAATAAGTATAAGATAAGAAGGCTTACAAATGTACATTTGTCCTGGGCATGTCTTCAGCAAGGACTTCATTGAAAGATTCTTACAAGATTCAAGAAAATTTATTTGCCTGTCATGCATTTATGTCATGTTCTGCATATGTGTGTGATTGTTTTGCCATTCCTTCAGATGGAAAGGAGGAGCTAATAAAGAACAATGAAAATGTTTCAAATGATAATTTTACCTTTTTTTAAAATTTATACATTTTGTTTGTGTTGAGCGTTGTTAAATTTTGTTGTACTTGTTAAGTTTTGTTGTACTTGTTAAGTTTTGTTGTACTTGTTAAGTTTTGTTGTACTTGTTAAGTTTTGTTGTACATGTTAAGTTTTGTTGTACTTGTTAAGTTTTGTTGTACTTGTTAAGTTTTGATGTACTTGTTAAGTTTTGCTGTAGGGCTGAACTATATATTTTATTTGCATGTTTAATTGCCACGTTACTGGATGAAGTCAAATGATGACTCGTAGCTTCTGTGGTTTTAAGTAACAGTAACTTCATTCATCTAATAAAGAGCGATTGTACTAGGACTAAATATTTTAGCTAAGAAAAACTAAGGAAAAACACGTTTATAGGGCACAGCTTTAAACCAACGGTGCATTAGCAGAGGGTGTGGAACCCCAGGTTAATTTCTATAAACAGCACAAGATCCTTTCGTGGCATCCTTTGATATCACAGGATCATTTTGTACATCCTTTGCTAGCACAATATAATTTTGTACGTCCTTTGATAGCACAAGATGATTTTTTACTTATTTTGATAGCACAAGATCATTTTTTACTTCCTTTGATAGAACAAGATAATTTTGTAATTCATTTGATAGCACAAGATCATTTTGTACTTCCTTTGATAGCACAAGATCATTCTGTACTTCCTTAGATAGCACAAGATCATTTCGTACTTCCTTTGATAGCACAAGATCATTCTGTACTTCCTTAGATAGCACAAGATCATTTCGTACTTCCTTTGATAGCACAAGATCATTTTGTACTTCCTTTGATAGCACAAGATCATTCTGTACTTCCTTATATAGCACAAGATCATTTCGTACTTCCTTTGATAGCACAAGATCATGTTGTACTTACTTTGATAGCACAAGGTCATTTTGTACTTCCTTTGATCTTTGATAGCACAAGGTCATTTTGTACTTCCTTTGATAGCACAGGATCATTTTGTACTTACTTTGATAGCACAGGATCATTTTGTACTTTATAGCACATTTTTATGATAGCACAAATCATTTTGTACCTTTTTTGTAGCAAATACTTTTTGATAGATAGCATAAGATCTATTGATGGCTGCATCTGGCTCTCAGACAAATGTTCGATTATTTTTTAAAAGTTTATTCAGACTCATTTGATCTACATATTAATTGCATATAAAAATACAGAATAGCAACGGTTTTAAAAAGAATTGTGAGACATAACTCTACGGCGTATTAAAGGGGGAGGGGCTAAACGGGTTAAAGCCAGGGGCCCCCGATGATTTAAGGGCCCCAAACTTATTATTTTCTATAATAAAAGTGGGCAAATGTTTGCATGATGCATTGAAAATATCATAAATAAATTATTAAAATTCTAATCTACTTATCAAGTGAAAATGTCGAAGAGTGTGAAATACCAGAAGTCGTCATCATTTGTTATAATATCTAGGGAAACCTAGCTTTAGAAAAACAATAGATTTATTATTAGTTTGGAAAACTTACGACAAAAAAACTTGGCCATAGTATAGCATAATTCAATAATCGAATTTTTAACCAACTATTAGTAGTGCATAGTACACTAGTTACGACGCTTTGACCTTCAGACAGACTGAAGTAAGAAGTAAATATTCGAATAAATATGTAATTAAATACTAGTACCGTATATACTCGCTCTAAAGCCGACTTTTTTGGGGACAAAATCTATGGGAAAATGTTGGGCCGTCGGCTTAAGAGCGGGTCATATGTGATTTCTGTATGTACATTGAATATCGGTGTCCTTAATTAACCTGAATTGCGTTCCGTTATCAATATTCTGTATAGAAGGAGCAGATAAGATTAGCTAAATGACATTCATTTCTGTTGAGCATTCATCAAGTTCATACCAATGTATTTCCATGCTGGATCAGGAATTGCCCAAATTATAATAAAACTATATAATTTGCCATTGTCACGCAAGTCAGTCAGTCTGTCATGACGCTACTAATTTTAGAAAGCAGGGAAAACCAAATTACTGCACCAAAGCATCAAAAGGTGTGCAAATTAAATATGAACTGTAAAAAAATAATTATATGACGTAATTGTTTTCGCTCATATTTTAATTTTCGAAAAGGGAACATTGTAATAAAAAAAAACGTAAAAAACCAAGTTTTTCACTATAAATCCTTTATGTACGAGACGTAACTAAAAGAATGTTCACTATAATACGCAGCGCCAGACCATCCAGAAATACAAAATTGCAGTTGTGTCGTAAAACATGTTTAATATAATGCGCACCGATCAGGAATATGTTTATAAAAAGAGTTGTCAATAAAAAATAAATAATAAAATACGCACCTTATTGCGCGACAGAAAGGTTGTTCAATATAATACGCACCGCGACGCTCTATCTCAAAAAATAGCATGATACATAGGAATAAATAAAATAATCTAAAAAATCAATAATTTAATTACGGTACATGCGATCGATCTGAAATTTTGATACATTGTTTTTATCATCGGTACGAAACTGCCTGCAAAATTTCAGCTCGCTATCTTGCGAGCAAGTGGGTTAAAAATCGATCAAAAGTTTTGGCGACAAGCAAGGGCGGGTCGGCCGCAGACACCACGAGTTAATATAAAGGATTTAATAAAAACAACCCGTAAAAAACCAAGTTTTTGACTATAAATCCTTTACGTATGAGACGTAACTAAAAGAATGTTCATTATAACACGCAGCGCAAGACCATCCAAAAATACAAAATTGCAGTTGTGTCGTAAAACGTGTTTAATATAATGCGCACCGATCAGGAATAGTTTTATAAAAAGTGTTGTCAGTAAAATACGCACCTTATTGCGCGACAGAAAGGTTGTTCAATATAATACGCACCGCGACGCTCTATCTCAAAAAATAGCATGATACATAGGGATAAATAAAATAATCTAAAAAATCAATAATTTAATTACGGTACATGCGATCGATCTGAAATTTTGATACATTGTTTTTATCATCGGTACGAAACTGCCTGCAAAATTTCAGCTCGCTATCTTGCGAGCAAGTGGGTTAAAAATTGATCAAAAGTTTTGGCGACAAGCAAGCAAGGTCGGTCGGCCGCAGACACCACGAGTTAATATAAAGGATTTAATAAGAAAAACCCGTAAAAAACCAAGTTTTTGACTATAAATCCTTTATGTACGAGAAGTAACTAAAAGAATGTTCATTATAATACGCAGCGCCAGACCATCCAGAAATACAAAATTGAAGTTGTGTCGTAAAACATGTTTAATATAATACGCACCGATCAGGAATATGTTTATAAAAAGAGCTGTCAATAAAATACGCACCTTATTGCGCGACAGAAAGGTTGTTCAATATAATACGCACCGCGACGCTCTATCTCAAAAAATAGCATGATACATAGGAATAAAAAAAATAATCTAAAAAATCAATAATTTAATTACGGTACATGCGATCGATCTGAAATTTTGATACATTGTTTTTATCATCGGTACGAAACTGCCTGCAAAATTTCAGCTCGCTATCTTGCGAGCAAGTGGGTTAAAAATCGATCAAAAGTTTTGGCGACAAGCAAGCAAGCAAGCAAGCAAGCAAGGTCGGTCGGTCGGCCGCAGACACCACGAGTTAATATAAAGGATTTAAAAAGAGAATTAGATGATGGTTAATTATAAAATCAAAAAAGAATGGGGCGCCGTAGGCGCCCTGCAACCCCTATTATAAATACTTTGTGTACATTTCAGAAAGTTTAATATTTCGTATTTATCAAACAAGGACAAGTTAGTTGGGCTTTTGAAAAAGGTCGGCGCCGTAGGCGCCCTAAAAAAAGTTCATTTTTTATAAAATAAATAGATTTCAGCTGAAAACTTCCGTCATTTGTTTGTAATATTTTGGAAGAAAATGACATTCAAATTCAAGATTGCCGCGGAGAGTCGCAATACTATTGAGCCAATACAATACTGAAAATATGAGTGGGAAGTATAACGGAGTCCAGGCTATCCTTCGTGAGAAGTACAGTGTTGCTCATTATGTGCCGTCCACAGCTCATTCCCTTAAAATTTGGTTGGGAAAAGTGCAGCAGAAGGTGGTCCTGCTGCAACCAGATTTAAAAAAAAATATATTTACTTATTTTTTCATTCTGCAAAATCTTTATACCTGGCTTGTTGCATCTACTCATCGTTAGCAAGATTTTCAAAAACATTTGAAAATGTTACCTTTTAACAAAGCCTTGTCTGACACAAGATTGTCAGCCCGGCATGATGCTGTAAGATCTGTTAATAAATAATACCATGAGAATATTGCAGCACTGGAAGATCTGGCAACTGACGAAAATCAGCCGCCTGACAGTCGACTTGTAGCAGAATCATTTAGGAAGCAACTTGAACAACTGAAACTCGCTATTTTACTTGAAATTTGGGACACAATTTTATAAAGATTTCAGAATATGAATGCATCTCTTCAAGATACATTTGTTGAATTATCTTTTTGAGTTTGTTAAAAGACAGCGTTCTGAATTTCATTTCTATGAAGAAAAAAGAAAGGATAAGTCCGTGGAGAAAGAATATAAACAATCTTCAATGCCATTAAAAAAAGAGAAAGTGTCATCTTGATGAAGGGAGATTAGCCGAAACAGTATTTTCTCTGAAACAAAAATTCAAGGTTGAGGTATTTCTTGAAATCATTGAAACTTTCTTCAGCCCTACAACGTTGTTTAGACGCAAGTGTATCCATGACAAATGTGGCTTTCTTAGAAACCTAACTGAGCTCAGCAATGATGCCATCCGAGGGGCAGCACCCAAGTTAATGGAAGAATATTCAAGTGATTTCGTTGACTGCTTTTCTTCAGAATTACATGTAGTCCAATTTTCAGAACTCTTCAAAAAGTGTATTGCCCAGCCCCAGGCTCAGGTTCAGGAAAAGGAAGTAGCACAATGCTAATATCAAAATACATTCTCATAGCTAAAAAATTTACCTAATCCTTTCCGAATGTCCACATCGCACTTCGCATGTATCACTCAATGATGACATCAAAGGGCAGCTAAGAGCGATCATTTTAAAAGTAAAAAAATAAATTAAATAACAATTAAAAGTTGCATGGGCAACAAAGCCTGACTCAGCACTCTCTCTAATGAGCATTGAAAGGTAAATTGTAAGCTCACTAGTTTTACAGACTTGATTAAAAAAGCTCGCCATGAGAAAAGTTCGCAAACGAAGCTTCTATAGATTGAAATAAATACTAATAAATATTTTAATGAAGTGTGGATTCGTGTAACTCCATATTAATTTAATTGACTTCTATTTAATTTTTGTCTTGTGACACTCTGCATTACAAGTTACACAGTCTTATATTATCTGCTAGCAATCATTTTATTTAAATAAACGCTGCCTGGACAGGGCCCCAGTTTGAATTGCAGCCAGGGGCCCCGAGCAGTCTTAATCCGCTCCTGAGTCATAACTATAGTACTTTTAGTGTTGAAATTACACAAAATGCGCACATTTACTTGAATTTTTAGTTTTAAACATAATGTATGGCTCTCACAGAATTACTTTTCAAAATATGTGGTTTTATGGCTCTCTCAGCCAAAAAGTTTCTCGACCCCTGCGATAGTCTTAGTAATCGAAAAACCTGATTTTATAGGCACAATAAGAGAAAATATTAAAGAATATTGTTTATATATTTTGTAATTGACATCTTTCGTCAAGCTCGTATGGTCGTATGGAATAGTGTTGGCTTGCTGTGCAAGCAGTGAGGCGATCGATTCTCGGCGTGGGAATACTTTTTTTTTCATTTGTCTATTTTTTTAAATTGTCTTTTTTACACTCAATTTTAGAATACCGGTAAACGGTTATTTCTTCGCATACGGTTTTTAAATCCCTAATATTAACTTCATGGCCGTCTCTGTCTCTCTGTTTACACCAGGAGTTGAGTTAACGCGTTGACGCCACCTGTCCATGTCCACACCCCCTCCCTATTCCCCCATTTTTAAAGCCAGGGGAGATAATTTAGGTTTCAGTCTGTAAATGTTTGTCGCGTTTGAACATAATCAATACTTTTAGTTATGTCTCATATATAAGGGATTTATAGTCAAAAACGTTGTTTTTACGGGGTTGTTTTATTAAATCCCTTATATTAACTTCACCGGCGTCTCTCTCTGTCGTTCGTCGTCGGGTGGAAAAACACAAGTAAAAAATAACCCACTTACCGTGATGCCATCGAGTTGAAATAGGGCCCCAGTTCGAAATGCAGCCAGGGGCCCCGTGCAGTCTTAATCCGCCCCTGTCCCTTGGTTTAGGATGTTAAGAACCCATGGGTTACGGTGTTAAGAACCTTTGGTTTAGAATATTTATTGGGCGAGTACACATATTATATAATATATTAAAGGGTGTGGTGTATAATTTGTCTAATGGCTTAGCTTCTGTGCCGTCCACAGCTCATTCCTTTAATTTGGTTGGGAAAAGTGCAGCAGATGGTGGTCCTGCTGCAACCAGATTTTAAAAAAAAATTACTTATTTTTTCATTCTGCAAAATCTTTATACCTGGCTTGTTGCATCATCAATGGAAAAAATATATATTAATAGTCAATGATTCTCTCTATGATTATATAAGTAACAAAGTCAATTTTAATTCTGATGAATTTTTTTTCTCTTCATTCAAGTTGCTAATTTTATGAATCGTTAGTCATTAGGAATCGAAAAATAGCATACAAATTAATTTAACGAATTTATTTTATTCATTATTTAGTGATAACCGATAGGTACGAGGACCTTACATTTCATTGTCAATGTATCCCCAATTGTAGAGATCGAAGTGAAGTGGCTTGCCACTTACATAAGCTGTTTACTATAAGACAGATAAGGTATGGAGGCAAAGAATTAGTTACAGATGCATGATTAACCATAATATATTATTTTCATAGTTTCTGTAAGTATAAATAAATGCAATATTTAAAAAGTATTACTTATTTGAAATTTTATTTTTTATGAATGTAAGTTTAGGTTACTAAATAGATCTTTTTAGTAATACAAGTTAATAATAATATATATCACATTATTGTACATTAAATGTCAAAAGAGTTTAAAAGACATTAACAATTCTTAAATTTGTCACCTAAATTTCCTCAAAAACAACGCAATTGATAAAATAATATTTGTACCGGTGCATTGTGGTGCAGTGATTACGGGCAAATGAATTGTAATGCACATCAGATGTTGACAATCTATCTATATTTTATATAGAATATGACTGCTATAAAGCTTTTAAATAAAATACAAAATACACAAGCAAAGTGTGTAATGAAAACAATAAATGGTTAAAGCTAATGCCTTCATCAGTACAATACACTGAAAGAGCGTTTACAGTTGCATAATTAATAATATACATAATTCCCGTTGTCTGTATGTATTGATGTAATTATGATGCTGTTAGGTGGCGCTGAGACATTTGTAATGCTGTTAGGCAGTGCTGCCAGCGCTAGGTTTTTCAACCTAGATCTGTTTTTTTTTACATTGTCTAGGTTTTTTATTTAAAAAATAGCCATAATCTAGGTTTTTCTTTAAAAAATGTAATTAAACGATGTTAAAGTACAAATATTATTAAATATGTGCAAATAATATCCTAAATAAATTAGATTTTTCAAAAATAAAATTAAGTGGCAACAGTTTTTTTTCAGCCGCTCTGTCATGTTACATTATGATATCTATGGCTCTATTCCACTGAATTCGAAAAGTGGCACTACTGTGGTGCCATCAGTCTAAAGAAATCTGGTACACGATAAAACAGCTTGAATGAGCCAAAA
This sequence comes from Ampullaceana balthica, assembly GCA_944989445.1. NCBI lineage: Eukaryota > Metazoa > Mollusca > Gastropoda > Lymnaeidae > Ampullaceana > Ampullaceana balthica. The sequence goes on along the minus strand of CALYLW010001618.1, from coordinate 17,470 downwards.
TATTAAATTTTATTAGGCTTTATGACAAACTTAACTGCTCTACCATTTTATTCTCCCTGCGTTGAGAAAATATTCTCTCTACCAAGTATTCATGGTATAGACCAAAGATAATCTAATACAACGAAAACACTTTTCCTAGTCCGTAAGCAAGAACAAACACATACAAATCCTCGTTCTTTCCGTCCGCAATTTGGAAGTTTAATGAGTAGCCTGATGAAACGAGGAAAACCAACACTCTATCAACATTTAAAACTCAAATGTTAATGCAATACGAGGCACAAACAATGGATACATGTATGACTCAATAATTAAACAATATAATTTGCAATGTCTGTCCGTGACGCTACTAATTTTAGAAAGCAGGGAAAACCAAATTACTGCACCAATGCATCAAAATGTGTGCAAATTAAAGATGAGCTGTAAAAAATATAATATGACGTCATTGTTTTCGCTTATACATGTATTTTAATTTTGGAAAAGGGATCAATGTAAAAAGAGGATTTGATGATGGTTAATTATAAAATAAAAAACCCTACACTCCCTATTATAAAATATTTTGTGTACATTTCAGAAAGTTTAATATTTCGTATTTATCAAACAAGGACAAGTTAGTTGGGCTTTTGAAAAGGTCGGCGCCGTAGGCGCCCTAAAAAAAGTGCATTTTTATAAAATAAATAGATATCAGCTGAAAACTTCCGTCATTTTTGACGGGTGATACGCTAGTCTTCTGTATAAAAGGGAACGTCTGTATTAGATAAAATAAGAATGGTTCCAAGAATTCTGATAAGATTGTCCTTTATAAGGAAGATGACATAAGACATAAGTGATGAATAAATGCATGTGTAAGTATAATTTACAAATACTTGTAGTACAAACTAATACCTTTGGGGCCGTTCATAAAAATGAGGACACATCATCTAGGGGAGAGCGAGGGCGTCACACTTTTGTGAGATGTGTGACAAGGGGTAGGGGGTGTTTTAAAACGTGTGACGTCACATCAAAAACGCGAAAATTTAAATGAAAGCTCCACTTAAATATGTGTTTGCTTACAATTAATTTAATGACGACGGGGATACGGTGGTCGAGTGGCAGCGCGCTCGAATGGCGTACCGATGGTCACGGGTTCGAATCCATGGGAAGCCAAGGATTTGTTTACCAGGGCCTAGGGCGTCCCCGAGTCCAACCCAGCTTCGAGTGGGTACCTAACATTAGTTAGGGAAATAAAAGGCGTCTGGGTAATGCGTGTAACCCTTATAGCCGTGGCCTGTGAAAGCTGCATCACTTGCCGAAATCAACTGCTGCCTTGCAGATGGTCTTGGCTGACCAAAGGCTATGGAAGCACATCCAGATAAAACAGCAGGCTGAAGTCGGAGACCACGGGCCAATTAGCGCAAAACTCGTCGGCACGCAAAACTCAAATTGAGAACGAAGAAGAAGAAGAAAATTTAATGACATTTTAAATGGCTTCCCGCGTGTGACGATATTAGACTGCTACCTCACGCTAAATACATACTTAAATGACAATAAAATGATTTGAAACATGCTCATTTTCAAGGATGAAATACGTGTGTCCCCTCCCCTTTTTTTGGGGGGGGGGAGAGAAACTTTGTGACGTCACATTTGTTTATTTTTAGCGTGTCTAGGTTTTTTTCTTTCGGATCTAGGTTTTTTCGGACGTGTTAGCTAGGTTTTTTTCCAAAATTGTCACTGGCAGCACTGCAGTGTTAGGTGGCGCTGCGATCGATTTTGTATAAAATATTATATGACGTCATTGTTTTAGCTTATATTTAATTTTTGAAAGGGAACGATGTAAAAATAGGATTGTAGGATTTATAATTATTATGAAATACTTTGTGTACATTTCAGCAAATTTAATATTTCGTATTTATCAAACAAGGATAAGTTACTTATGTTAATTATTATGTTAATCAATATACATAATTTCCGTTGTCTGTATGGATGTAATGCTGTTAGGTGGCGCTGCGATCGATTTTGTTTTACAGTGCTATTAATTTTAGAAAGTAGCGCACCAAATTACTGCACCAAAAATAACATTTTTCGAACGTTCCGCATAAAATTTTTCAATATGATATTAATGAATCAAATAAAATAAATAAAATAAATGAAAGTTCTGTATGACTTTATTTTTTAATCTGATGTGTATTTATTTTGAAAACTTCCGTCATTTTTGACGGGTGATACGCTAGTTTTATATAATTCGCCAGAAACTAGAGAAAGCAAGACGCAGTCTATATATAGATGTATGTAGTAGTGTGCACATCCCGCACCGTGCCGCACTATGCGCACTGCAATGAGACGCATTAAATAGAAGGAGAGGAAGGTGAAGAAAGAAGAAGAAGCTTGTTAATGTTTCATTGTTGTGCGATCATCACGGTCCGTCCCTCTTCTTTTTATTTATTTAATTTTTTTATTTGTGTGTTCATTTGTTTGTTTGTTTTTGTTGGTTTTTTTAAAATGCATTTATGTTTGTCTTATTGCTCTCTTCATCGAATCACGTTCACTCGCGTTTTTCTGATTTCTTCGTGCTGCTGTTTGTGCCCGTTAATTTCCCCACTTTTCTTTGCACTATCTATGAGAAATTCTGCGGGTCGGATCTAGTGGAAATTTATTTAAAGTTAAAGATAGATTGTTCTTTCTCACTGACAAAATATAGCGCCTATTTGTACAACCATACAGTATCATACAGTTGAAAATATAATTGTATTATTTATGTATATTTGGATACAAATTATGTCATCCAACAATTTTGAAAAGAATAATCTTAAGCATTGATTGCTTATTGCTCATTTACTATCGTCTTCACTTCGTAATAAAATGTGTTGAGAACATTCGATAGAACATCGCTGCAACTAACACCAGGGGAAACAATGCATGAAGTAACTTCGAGCACGGGCAACTAACACTAACACCGTGAGGTGTTGGTATACCAGCGTCACCCACACATACAAAACACACATACAAAACCGATTTGAACATACGAAAAGTGATATTTTCAAGTGAGGCTAGAACGAATCCGTTTCGCTGATGAAGCTTTGGTTTCATTTAAGTAAATTGCCATCATCTAATTGGGAAGAAGAGTCACCATTTGTTTGATGCTCAGCATTGTCAGAATTCATATTTCTTCTCCTTACAAACAGCCATTGGTCCTCTATTTTCCATATATAAATGGCGTTTCATACAATAAAACTTTTGGGTATGAAATATCAACTTCATTCTCTCTATTATTATTTTTGACGTTTTGAAAAAAAAATCAAAATTGTAATTTTTATGTTTACATTTTACAACACACAGGAGTGCAATTCTATTGTTAAAGTTTGGGGGACATATCTATAATTATTCTAAGCTATTATTTTTTGCCTGCGATTATGAGAAAGTATTGAAATAAATGCAGACAAAATAAAATACTTTTAAAAAATCTTTTTTTAAAAAGGACACGCTTTTATTTACATATAAAAAGTGCACTAAAAGAAGAAAATAAACGTTTTCTATGATAACAGGTGAAATCCGTGAACCTATCCACTGCACATACAAGCGTGGGGCGCTGAAATTTTGAGATCTCTCAGATTTACACAACTCATTTCTGTTTGCAATTATTCTTTTGCATATAGATAAGTATTTCTAATTAATATGATAGTAGCATGTATATGATCAAAGTTGTGAAACTTTTAATGTTTATTAATATTCATACTCATAAAAATTTGTATCTATGTTTCGCAGCCTTGCACATGATAGAGAGTTGTGAAGAGCGCCCCACGCTTTTATGTGCAGTGGATAGGTTCACGGATTTCACCTGTTATCATAGAAAACGTTTATTTTCTTCTTTTTAGTGCACTTTCTATATGTAAATAAAAGCGTGTCCTTTTTAAAAAAAGATTTTTTTAAAGTATTTTATTTTCTACTTTTTAGTCTCAAATTTTTTTAATTGATTTTTCGACCTTATCATTTCAATTTAATTAGTTAAACTTCATCGTCATTAACTGAAATGTGATAGGGGTAAAAGATAGATTATCTAATCTATCTTTTGACCTTACCTTTTAGAGTGCGATCCGAGAGTACTATATCATATCGGTTAAAGGTATTAGTTGTCAAGTTATTATATAGTCATTTTTTTTAGTCGTCTGCTATGGATCTGAGTCTTTCCATTTCTTTCAAGGCTTTCTCATTACAAGGCTTCTGGCCTGTTAACTTCTCACAGTTCAAGTCTTCAATTTAAGACACCATCTAGAGATCTTATTCTACTTAATGCCACATAAGCTTGTCCTTGCGCGAACAGATCAGAACCAAGGTCAATTACTGCCAAGCTTCTCTTATTTGTGAACTATATTCACGAAGTCTCTGCAATCGAGCAGCACGTCGTTCAATCGTTTCATGTTGTCTTCTCTCTTTTTCTTTGTCTAATCTAGAACGTTTAGCTGACTTATCTTCCATAGCCCGTTTCTGATTATACTTTTGTTTTGCCTTTTCCAATCGTCTAGTCCGTTGCGTAGCAGTTTCCGTCATCGTTTTCTTATACAACAGGGGGCGCCATGTGCACTGAGGTTGTTGTGGGTGCCATGTGCCCTGAGGTTGTTGTGGGTGCCATGTGCCCTGAGGTTGTTGTGGGTGCCATGTGCCCTGAGGTTGTTATGGGTGCCATGTGCCCTGAGGTTGTTGTGGGTGCCATGTGCCCTGAGGTTATTGTGGGTGCCATGTGCCCTGAGATTGTTGTGGGTGCCATGTGCCCTGAGGTTGTTGTGGGTGCCAGGTGCCCTGAGGTTGTTGTGGGTGCCAGGTGCCCTGAGGTTGTTGTGGGTGCCAGGTGCCCTGAGGTTGTTATGGGTGCCAGATGCCCTGAGGTTGTTCTAATAAAACTGTTTTGAATGTCAGGTGCCCTGAGGTTGTCCTTATACAACTGTGGGTGCCAGGTGCCCTGAGGTTGTTCTTATACAACAGGGGGTGCCAGGTGCCCTGAGGTTGTTCGCTAGCGGCATGACATCTTTTACTTCCACCTTCATACCATGTTATGCAAACAATGGTACACTAGCATAAGATGATATACCTATAAATTATAAACACAGATTTATATAAAATACACGATACATTTTTTAAAGGCAACAAGCAAGTTACTGAGGTGTCGTGTCGTCTCGCTGTGCACTGTGTTCCGACCTCAGCACGGCACGTGATGTAAGCATTGTCCGTGTCTGCATGACAGACGCCCATTGGCTGGAGAGGACATGCCCCCTTTTCATTACAGATTTATGTATAATACACACAAAAAAACATTTTCCCTAACTGAAAATTGAACCTCGTACCCCCATGTCGGCAATCGATCACGCTTATATTTCGGCCAGCAAGACTTGATGTTGATAGTACTTTTTAAAGTTATAATAAAAACTCTTTAAAATTCACGTCTGAAGCCCACACATCTTTTTAAATCCCTTATATTAACTTCGCGGCCGTCTCATCATCTCTCTCATGGGCTCGGCGGGCGGAAAAACAAAAGTCGAAAATGACCCACTTCCCATGATTCGATCGAACTGAAATTTGGCACACGGACCCGTCTGACCTAACAATGCATCGTATCAAAATTTCAGATCGATCGAACGTACCGTAATTAAATTAATGCATTTTTAGTTTATCCTTATATGAGGTATGTAATTTAAATTCACTGTTTGTTATTGTTTTTTTGCCACGTGAAATTTTGAGCTGACGCATTGAGGCGACCCAACGAAGCGACGGGCGCTTTTGTTTACATTTTACGTGTAACTCTGAGCTCGGTCAAGCGAATCGGTGACCAGACTTTTCCCCTCTCCCCCCCCACCCACCCCTCCCCCCCCCCACTAGGGTTATGATGCAAAGTTGAGTTAAGACAGATTCAGTCTGTAAATGTTTGAAAATAATCAATACTGTTAGTTATGTCTCATATATAAGGGATTTATAGTCAAAAACTTTGTTTTTAAATCCCTTATATTAACTTCGCGGCCGTCTCTGTCTGTCTCCTCTCTCATCATCTCTCTCATGGGCTCGGCGGGCGGAAAAACAAAAGTCAAAAATGACCCACTTCCCGTGATCCGATCGAACTGAAATTAGGCACACGGACCCGTCTAACCTAACAATGCATCGTATCAAAATTTCAGATCGATCGAACATACCGTAATTAAATTAATGCATTTTTAGTTTATCCTTATATGAGGTATATAATTCAAAATTCACTGTTTGTTATTGTTTTTTTTCTTCCAGTTCCACGTGAGTTTGAGTTGACGCCGACCGTCGTGTTGACGCCGACCGTCGTGCCGACACCCCCTCACATCCCACCCCCATTTATTAAAGACAAGGGACATCACTCGGTGTCAGTCTGTAAATGTTGGAAAATAATCAATACTGTTAGTTATGTCTCATATATAAGGGATTTATAGTCAAAAACTTTGTTTTTACGGGTTTGTTTTATTACGGGTTTGTTTTATTAAATCCCTTATATTAACTTCGCGGCCGTCTCATCATCTCTCTCTGTCTTGGGCTCGGCGGGCGGAAAAACAGAAGTCAAAAATGACCCACTTCCCATGATCCGATCAAACTGAAATTTGGCACACGGACCCGTCTAACCTAACAATGCATCGTATCAAAATTTCAGATCGATCGAACGTACCGTAATTAAATTAATGCATTTTTAGTTTATCCTTATATGAGGTATGTAATTTAAATTCACGGTTTGTTATTGTTTTTTTCCCACGTGAAATTTTGAGCTGACGCATTGAGGCGACCCAACGAAGCGACGGGCGCTTTTGTTTACATTTTACGTGTCACTCTGAGCTCGGTCAAGCGAATCGGTGACCAGACTTTTCCCCTCTCCCCCCCACTCCACCCCTCCCCCCCCCACTAGGGTTATGATGCAAATTGAGTTAAGACAGATTCAGTCTGTAAATGTTTGAAAATAATCAATACTGTTAGTTATGTCTCATATATAAGGGATTTATAGTCAAAAACTTTGTTTTTACAGCTATTTTTTAAAACTTTATTAAAAACTCTTTAAAATTCATGTCTGAAGCCCACACATCTTTTTAAATCCCTTATATTAACTTCACCGGCGTCTCTCTCTCTCTCTCTCTCTCTCTCTCTCTCTGTCTGTCTTGGGCTCGGCGGGCGGAAAAACAGAAGTCAAAAATGACCCACTTCCCATGATCCGATCAAACTGAAATTTGGCACACGGACCCGTCGAACCTAACAATGCATCGTATCAAAATTTCAGATCGATCGAACGTACCATAATAAAATTAATGCATTTTTAGTTTATCCTTATATGAGGTATGTAATTCAAAATTCACTGTTTGTTATTGTTTTTTTTCTTCCAGTTCCACGTGAGTTTGAGTTGACGCCGACCGTCGTGTTGACGCCGACCGTCGTGCCGACACCCCCTCACATCCCACCCCCCATTTATTAAAGACAAGGGACATCACTCGGTGTCAGTCTGTAAATGTTTGAAAATAATCAATACTGTTAGTTATGTCTCATATATAAGGGATTTATAGTCAAAAACTTTGTTTTTACGGGTTTGTTTTATACGGGTTTGTTTTATTAAATCCCTTATATTAACTTCGCGGCCGTCTCTCTCATCTCTCTCTGTCTTGGGCTCGGCGGGCGGAAAAACAGAAGTCAAAAATGACCCACTTCCCATGATCCGATCGAAACTGAAATTTGGCACACGGACCCGTCTAACCTAACAATGCATCGTATCAAAATTTCAGATCGAACGAACGTACCGTAATTAAATTAATGCATTTTTAGTTTATCCTTATATGAGGTATGTAATTTAAATTCACGGTTTGTTATTGTTTTTTTGCCCACGTGAAATTTTGAGCTGACGCATTGAGGCGACCCAACGAAGCGACGGGCGCTTTTGTTTACATTTTACGTGTCACTCTGAGCTCGGTCAAGCGAATCGGTGACCAGACTTTTCCCCTCTCCCCCCCCACCCACCCCTCCCCCCCCACTAGGGTTATGATGCAAAGTTGAGTTAAGACAGATTCAGTCTGTAAATGTTTGAAAATAATCAATACTGTTAGTTATGTCTCATATATAAGGGATTTATAGTCAAAAACTTTGTTTTTACGGGTTTTTTATTAAAAACCCTTTAAAATTCACGAGCCCCTCTTCATATTAACTTCACCGCGTCTCTCTCTCTCTCTCTCTCTCTCTCTCTCTCTGTCTGTCTGTCTTGGGCTCGGCGGGCGGAAAAACAGAAGTCAAAAATGACCCACTTCCCATGATCCGATCGAACTGAAATTTGGCACACGGACCCGTCTGAACCTAACAATGCATCGTATCAAAATTTCAGATCGATCGAACGTACCGTAATTAAAATTAATGCATTTTTAGTTTATCCTTATATGAGGTATGTAATTCAAAATTCACTGTTTGTTATTGTTTTTTTTCTTCCAGTTCCACGTGAGTTTGAGTTGACGCCGACCGTCGTGTTGACGCCGACCGTCGTGCCGACACCCCCTCACATCCCACCCCCATTTATTAAAGACAAGGGACATCACTCGGTGTCAGTCTGTAAATGTTTGAAAATAATCAATACTGTTAGTTATGTCTCATATATAAGGGATTTATAGTCAAAAACTTTGTTTTTACGGGTTTGTTTTATACGGGTTTGTTTTATTAAATCCCTTATATTAACTTCGCGGCCGTCTCATCATCTCTCTCTGTCTTGGGCTCGGCGGGCGGAAAAACAGAAGTCAAAAATGACCCACTTCCCATGATCCGATCGAACTGAAATTTGGCACACGGACCCGTCTAACCTAACAATGCATCGTATCAAAATTTCAGATCGATCGAACGTACCGTAATTAAATTAATGCATTTTTAGTTTATCCTTATATGAGGTATGTAATTTAAATTCACGGTTTGTTATTGTTTTTTTGCCACGTGAAATTTTGAGCTGACGCATTGAGGCGACCCAACGAAGCGACGGGCGCTTTTGTTTACATTTTACGTGTCACTCTGAGCTCGGTCAAGCGAATCGGTGACCAGACTTTTCCCCTCTCCCCCCCCACCCACCCCTCCCCCCCACTAGGGTTATGATGCAAAAGTTGAGTTAAGACAGATTCAGTCTGTAAATGTTTGAAAATAATCAATACTGTTAGTTATGTCTCATATATAAGGGATTTATAGTCAAAAACTTTGTTTTTACGGGTTTGTTTTATTATAAATCCCTTATATTAACTTCACCGGCGTCTCTCTCTCTCTCTCTCGCTCTGTCTCTCTCGTCTTGGGCTCGGCGGGCGGAAAAACAGAAGTCAAAAATGACCCACTTCCCATGATCCGATCAAACTGAAATTTGGCACACGGACCCGTCGAACCTAACAATGCATCGTATCAAAATTTCAGATCGATCGAACGTACCATAATTAAATTAATGCATTTTTAGTTTATCCTTATATGAGGTATGTAATTCAAAATTCACTGTTTGTTATTTTTTTTTAAATTCCAGTTCCACGTGAGTTTGAGTTGACGCCGACCGTCGTGTTGACGACGACCGTCGTGCCGACACCCCCTCACATCCCACCCCCATTTATTAAAGACAAGGGACATCACTCGGTGTCAGTCTGTAAATGTTTGAAAATAATCAATACTGTTAGTTATGTCTCATATATAAGGGATTTATAGTCAAAAACTTTGTTTTTACGGGTTTGTTTTATTACGGGTTTGTTTTATTAAATCCCTTATATTAACTTCGCGGCCGTCTCATCATCTCTCTCTGTCTTGGGCTCGGCGGGCGGAAAAACAGAAGTCAAAAATGACCCACTTCCCATGATCCGATCGAACTGAAATTTGGCACACGGACCCGTCTAACCTAACAATGCATCGTATCAAAATTTCAGATCGATCGAACGTACCGTAATTAAATTAATGCATTTTTAGTTTATCCTTATATGAGGTATGTAATTTAAATTCACGGTTTGTTATTGTTTTTTTTGCCACGTGAAATTTTGAGCTGACGCATTGAGGCGACCCAACGAAGCGACGGGCGCTTTTGTTTACATTTTACGTGTCACTCTGAGCTCGGTCAAGCGAATCGGTGACCAGACTTTTCCCCTCTCCCCCCCCCACCCACCCCTCCCCCCCCCACTAGGGTTATGATGCAAAGTTGAGTTAAGACAGATTCAGTCTGTAAATGTTTGAAAATAATCAATACTGTTAGTTATGTCTCATATATAAGGGATTTATAGTCAAAAACTTTGTTTTTACGGGTTTTTAGTTTATTATTAAATCCCTTATATTAACTTCACCGGCGTCTCTGCTCTCTTCTCTCTCTCTCTCTCTCTCTCTCTCTCTCTCTCTGTCTGTCTGTCTTGGGCTCGGCGGGCGGAAAAAACAGAAGTCAAAAATGACCCACTTCCCATGATCCGATCAAACTGAAATTTGGCACACGGACCCGTCGAACCTAACAATGCATTGTATCAAAATTTCAGATCGATCGAACGTACCATAATTAAATTAATGCATTTTTAGTTTATCCTTATATGAGGTATGTAATTTTAATTCACGGTTTGTTATTGTTTTTTTGCCACGTGAAATTTTGAGCTGATGCATTGAGGCGACCCAACGAAGCGACGGGCGCTTTTGTTTACATTTTACGTGTCACTCTGAGCTCGGTCAAGCGAATCGGTGACCAGACTTTTCCCCTCTCCCCCCCCCACCCACCCCCCCCACTAGGGTTATGATGCAAAGTTGAGTTAAGACAGATTCAGTCTGTAAATGTTTGAAAATAATCAATACTGTTAGTTATGTCTCATATATAAGGGATTTATATTCAAAAACTTTGTTTTTACGGGTTTGTTTTATTAAATCCCTTATATTAACTTCACCGGCGTCTCTCTCTCTCTCTCTCTCTCTCTCTCTGTCTGTCTTGGGCTCGGCGGGCGGAAAAACAGAAGTCAAAAATGACCCACTTCCCATGATCCGATCAAACTGAAATTTGGCACACGGACCCGTCGAACCTAACAATGCATCGTATCAAAATTTCAGATCGATCGAACGTACCATAATAAAATTAATGCATTTTTAGTTTATCCTTATATGAGGTATGTAATTCAAAATTCACTGTAAATTCCAGTTCCACGTGAGTTTGAGTTGACGCCGACCGTCGTGTTGACGACGACCGTCGTGCCGACACCCCCTCACATCCCACCCCCATTTATTAAAGACAAGGGACATCACTCAGTGTCAGTCTGTAAATGTTTAAAAATAATCACTACTGTTAGTTATGTCTCATATATAAGGGATTTATAGTCAAAAACTTTGTTTTTACGGGTTTGTTTTTTAAATCCCTTATATTAACTTCACCGGCGTCTCTCTCTCTCTCTCTCGCTCTGTCTGTCTGTCTTGGGCTCGGCGGGCGGAAAAACAGAAGTAAAAAATGACCCATTTCCCATGATCCGATCAAACTGAAATTTGGCACACGGACCCGTCGAACCTAACAATGCATCGTATCAAAATTTCAGATCGATCGAACGTACCATAATTAAATTAATGCATTTTTAGTTTATCCTTATATGAGGTATGTAATTCAAAATTCACTGTTTGTTATTTTTTTTTAAATTTTAGTTCCACGTGAGTTTGAGTTGACGCCGACCGTCGTGTTGACGACGACCGTCGTGCCGACACCCCCTCACATCCCACCCCCCTCACATACCACCCCCATTTATTAAAGACAAGGGACATCACTCAGTGTCAGTCTGTAAATGTTTAAAAATAATCACTACTGTTAGTTATGTCTCATATATAAGGGATTTATAGTCAAAAACATTGTTTTTACGGGTTTGTTTTTTTAAATCCCTTATATTAACTTCACCGGCGTCTCTCTCTCTCTCTCTCTGTCTGTCTGTCTTGGGCTCGGCGGGCGGAAAAACAGAAGTCAAAAATGACCCACTTCCCATGATCCGATCGAACTGAAATTTGGCGCACGGACCCGTCGAACCTAACAATGCATCGTATCAAAATTTCAGATCGATCGAACGTACCGTAATTAAATTAATGCATTTTTAGTTTATCCTTATATGAGGTATGTAATTTAAATTCACGAATTTGTTATTGTTTTTTTGCCACGTGAAATTTTGAGCTGACGCATTGAGGCAACCCAACGAAGCGAGGGGCGCTTTTGTTTACATTTTACGTGTCACTCTGAGCTCGGTCAAGCGAATCGGTGAACAGACTTTTCCCCCCTCCCCCCCCCACCCACCCCTCCCCCCACTAGGGTTATGATGCAAAGTTGAGTTAAGACAGATTCAGTCTATAAATGTTTGAAAATAATCAATACTGTTAGTTATGTCTCATATATAAGGGATTTATAGTCAAAAACTTTGTTTTTACGGGTTTGTTTTATTAAATCCCTTATATTAACTTCACCGGCGTCTCTCTCTCTCTCTCTCTCTCTCTCTCTCTCTCTCTCTCTCTCTCTCTCTCTCTCTGTCTGTCTGTCTTGGGCTTGGCGGGCGGAAAAACAGAAGTCAAAAATGACCCACTTCCCATGATCCGATCGAACTGAAATTTGGCACACGGACCCGTCTGACCTAACAATGCATTGTATCAAAATTTCAGATCGATCAAACGTACCATAATTAAATTAATGCATTTTTAGTTTATCCTTATATGAGGTATGTAATTTTAATTCACGGTTTGTTATTGTTTTTTTGCCACGTGAAATTTTGAGCTGATGCATTGAGGCGACCCAACGAAGCGACGGGCGCTTTTGTTTACATTTTACGTGTCACTCTGAGCTCGGTCAAGCGAATCGGTGACCAGACTTTTCCCCTCTCCCCCCCCCACCCACCCCCCCACTAGGGTTATGATGCAAAGTTGAGTTAAGACAGATTCAGTCTGTAAATGTTTGAAAATAATCAATACTGTTAGTTATGTCTCATATATAAGGGATTTATATTCAAAAACTTTGTTTTTACGGGTTTGTTTTATTAAATCCCTTATATTAACTTCACCGGCGTCTCTCTCTCTCTCTCTCTCTCTCTCTCTGTCTGTCTTGGGCTCGGCGGGCGGAAAAACAGAAGTCAAAAATGACCCACTTCCCATGATCCGATCAAACTGAAATTTGGCACACGGACCCGTCGAACCTAACAATGCATCGTATCAAAATTTCAGATCGATCGAACGTACCATAATAAAATTAATGCATTTTTAGTTTATCCTTATATGAGGTATGTAATTCAAAATTCACTGTTTGTTATTTTTTTTTAAATTTTAGTTCCACGTGAGTTTGAGTTGACGCCGACCGTCGTGTTGACGACGACCGTCGTGCCGACACCCCCTCACATCCCACCCCCCTCACATACCACCCCCATTTATTAAAGACAAGGGACATCACTCAGTGTCAGTCTGTAAATGTTTTAAAATAATCACTACTGTTAGTTATGTCTCATATATAAGGGATTTATAGTCAAAAACATTGTTTTTACGGGTTTGTTTTTTTAAATCCCTTATATTAACTTCACCGGCGTCTCTCTCTCTCTCTGTCTGTCTGTCTTGGGCTCGGCGGGCGGAAAAACAGAAGTCAAAAATGACCCACTTCCCATGATCCGATCGAACTGAAATTTGGCGCACGGACCCGTCGAACCTAACAATGCATCGTATCAAAATTTCAGATCGATCGAACGTACCGTAATTAAATTAATGCATTTTTAGTTTATCCTTATATGAGGTATGTAATTTAAATTCACGATTTGTTATTGTTTTTTTGCCACGTGAAATTTTGAGCTGACGCATTGAGGCGACCCAACGAAGCGAGGGGCGCTTTTGTTTACATTTTACGTGTCACTCTGAGCTCGGTCAAGCGAATCGGTGACCAGACTTTTCCCCCCTCCCCCCCCCACCCACCCCTCCCCCCCACTAGGGTTATGATGCAAAGTTGAGTTAAGACAGATTCAGTCTGTAAATGTTTGAAAATAATCAATACTGTTAGTTATGTCTCATATATAAGGGATTTATAGTCAAAAACTTTGTTTTTACGGGTTTGTTTTATTAAATCCCTTATATTAACTTCACCGGCGTCTCTCTCTCTCTCTCTCTCTCTCTCTCTCTCTCTCTCTCTCTGTCTGTCTGTCTTGGGCTCGGCGGGCGGAAAAACAGAAGTCAAAAATGACCCACTTCCCATGATCCGATCGAAACTGAAATTTGGCACACGGACCCGTCGAACCTAACAATGCATTGTATCAAAATTTCAGATCGATCGAACGTACCATAATTAAATTAATGCATTTTTAGTTTATCCTTATATGAGGTATGTAATTTTAATTCACGGTTTGTTATTGTTTTTTTGCCACGTGAAATTTTGAGCTGATGCATTGAGGCGACCCAACGAAGCGACGGGCGCTTTTGTTTACATTTTACGTGTCACTCTGAGCTCGGTCAAGCGAATCGGTGACCAGACTTTTCCCCTCTCCCCCCCCCCACCCACCCCCCCCCACTAGGGTTATGATGCAAAGTTGAGTTAAGACAGATTCAGTCTGTAAATGTTTGAAAATAATCAATACTGTTAGTTATGTCTCATATATAAGGGATTTATATTCAAAAACTTTGTTTTTACGGGTTTGTTTTATTAAATCCCTTATATTAACTTCACCGGCGTCTCTCTCTCTCTCTCTCTCTCTCTCTCTGTCTGTCTTGGGCTCGGCGGGCGGAAAAACAGAAGTCAAAAATGACCCACTTCCCATGATCCGATCAAACTGAAATTTGGCACACGGACCCGTCGAACCTAACAATGCATCGTATCAAAATTTCAGATCGATCGAACGTACCATAATAAAATTAATGCATTTTTAGTTTATCCTTATATGAGGTATGTAATTCAAAATTCACTGTTTGTTTTTTTTTAAATTCCAGTTCCACGTGAGTTTGAGTTGACGCCGACCGTCGTGTTGACGACGACCGTCGTGCCGACACCCCCTCACATCCCACCCCCATTTATTAAAGACAAGGGACATCACTCAGTGTCAGTCTGTAAATGTTTAAAAATAATCACTACTGTTAGTTATGTCTCATATATAAGGGATTTATAGTCAAAAACTTTGTTTTTACGGGTTTGTTTTTTAAATCCCTTATATTAACTTCACCGGCGTCTCTCTCTCTCTCTCTCGCTCTGTCTGTCTGTCTTGGGCTCGGCGGGCGGAAAAACAGAAGTAAAAAATGACCCATTTCCCATGATCCGATCAAACTGAAATTTGGCACACGGACCCGTCGAACCTAACAATGCATCGTATCAAAATTTCAGATCGATCGAACGTACCATAATTAAATTAATGCATTTTTAGTTTATCCTTATATGAGGTATGTAATTCAAAATTCACTGTTTGTTATTTTTTTTTAAATTTTAGTTCCACGTGAGTTTGAGTTGACGCCGACCGTCGTGTTGACGACGACCGTCGTGCCGACACCCCCTCACATCCCACCCCCCTCACATACCACCCCCATTTATTAAAGACAAGGGACATCACTCAGTGTCAGTCTGTAAATGTTTAAAAATAATCACTACTGTTAGTTATGTCTCATATATAAGGGATTTATAGTCAAAAACATTGTTTTTACGGGTTTGTTTTTTTAAATCCCTTATATTAACTTCACCGGCGTCTCTCTCTCTCTCTCTCTGTCTGTCTGTCTTGGGCTCGGCGGGCGGAAAAACAGAAGTCAAAAATGACCCACTTCCCATGATCCGATCGAACTGAAATTTGGCGCACGGACCCGTCGAACCTAACAATGCATCGTATCAAAATTTCAGATCGATCGAACGTACCGTAATTAAATTAATGCATTTTTAGTTTATCCTTATATGAGGTATGTAATTTAAATTCACGATTTGTTATTGTTTTTTTGCCACGTGAAATTTTGAGCTGACGCATTGAGGCGACCCAACGAAGCGAGGGGCGCTTTTGTTTACATTTTACGTGTCACTCTGAGCTCGGTCAAGCGAATCGGTGAACAGACTTTTCCCCCTCTCCCCCCCCACCCACCCCTCCCCCCACTAGGGTTATGATGCAAAGTTGAGTTAAGACAGATTCAGTCTGTAAATGTTTGAAAATAATCAATACTGTTAGTTATGTCTCATATATAAGGGATTTATAGTCAAAAACTTTGTTTTTACGGGTTTGTTTTATTAAATCCCTTATATTAACTTCACCGGCGTCTCTCTCTCTCTCTCTCTCTCTCTCTCTCGTCTGTCTGTCTTGGGCTCGGCGGGCGGAAAAACAGAAGTCAAAAATGACCCACTTCCCATGATCCGATCGAACTGAAATTTGGCACACGGACCCGTCGAACCTAACAATGCATCGTATCAAAATTTCAGATCGATCGAACGTACCATAATTAAATTAATGCATTTTTAGTTTATCCTTATATGAGGTATGTAATTTAAATTCACGGTTTGTTATTGTTTTTTTGCCACGTGAAATTTTGAGCTGAGCATTGAGGCGACCCAACGAAGCGACGGGCGCTTTTGTTTACATTTTACGTGTCACTCTGAGCTCGGTCAAGCGAATCGGTGACCAGACTTTTCCCCCTCCCCCCCCACCACCCACCCCCCACTAGGGTTATGATGCAAAGTTGAGTTAAGACAGATTCAGTCTGTAAATGTTTGAAAATAATCAATACTGTTAGTTATGTCTCATATATAAGGGATTTATAGTCAAAAACTTTGTTTTTACGGGTTTGTTTTATTAAATCCCTTATATTAACTTCACCGGCGTCTCTCTCTCTCTCTCTCTCTCTCTCGTCTGTCTGTCTTGGGCTCGGCGGGCGGAAAAACAGAAGTAAAAAATGACCCACTTCCCATGATCCGATCAAACTGAAATTTGGCACACGGACCCGTCGAACCTAACAATGCATCGTATCAAAATTTCAGATCGATCGAACGTACCATAATTAAATTAATGCATTTTTAGTTTATCCTTATATGAGGTATGTAATTCAAAATTCACTGTTTGTTATTTTTTTTTAAATTCTTCAGTTCCACGTGAGTTTGAGTTGACGCCGACCGTCGTGTTGACGACGACCGTCGTGCCGACACCCCCTCACATCCCACCCCCATTTATTAAAGACAAGGGACATCACTCAGTGTCAGTCTGTAAATGTTTAAAAATAATCACTACTGTTAGTTATGTCTCATATATAAGGGATTTATAGTCAAAAACATTGTTTTTACGGGTTTGTTTTTTAAATCCCTTATATTAACTTCACCGGCGTCTCTCTCTCTCTCTCTCTCTGTCTGTCTGTCTTGGGCTCGGCGGGCGGAAAAACAGAAGTCAAAAATGACCCACTTCCCATGATCCGATCGAACTGAAATTTGGCACACGGACCCGTCGAACCTAACAATGCATCGTATCAAAATTTCAGATCGATCGAACGTACCGTAATTAAATTAATGCATTTTTAGTTTATCCTTATATGAGGTATGTAATTTAAATTCACG